>PVJX010016658.1:0-39827 GCA_004027295.1 Dolichotis patagonum | reverse complement strand
CTAAAGCATCCAGAAGAGTAGATTGGCACAAGCTCAAAGGACAGGTGCTCAGCTGTGTACACACAGTGCTTTAACTACTACTGCTGTTTTAAGATTCAAGAGGAGCAGTCCCTTTGCTTACGCCCCTCCCTTCCCTGTGTGCTCATTCTTCCTCATAACTTATAGGATCTCTTAGGCAAATTCTAAGAAAATTTCTGCTAGTATTGCAGTACATTTGCAACTTATTTTAAAAGAACACAAAGCTTCACTCTGTTCCTTCCATTCAAGGGTACTCTGTATTTATCTCTCTGCTTACGCAACATGATCACCACTCTGGGTAACGCTTGGCAATCTCTCCATGTGCATCACAAGTCTATGTCATTTAAATTATTGGTGGATAAGAGCAGGGGAGAAAACATGCTCGCTGGAAGAACAACAGTCTCTTTAACAAATGGTGCTGGAAAAGTTGGCTATTCATATGCAGAAGACTAAAACTAGACCCATGCCTATCACCATGTACTAAACTAAAATATAAATGGATCAAAGGTCTAAATATTAAAATAGAAACACTAAATCTGTTGGAAGACAAAGTAGGTAAAAATCTTGACGATATAGGGGTAGGTAGAGAATTCAAGAACAAGAATCAAACTGCACGGAAAATACTTCCCAGAATCAATAACTGGGACCACATCTTATTAAAGAGTTTCTGCATGTCAAAAGAGAGTTCCAGCAGAGTAAAAAGAAAACCCACAAATTGGGAAAAAATCTTAATGGACTGTCCCTCAGACAAAGGACTTCTGTCTAGAACTTATAAAGAATTAGAAAAAATCAGACCCTCAAAATTCAAAGACCCAATCCAAAAATGGGCATCTGAAATGAATACACAGTTCTCAGATGAAGAAATACGAATGGCAAATAAATACATGAAAAATGTTCATCATCATTAGTCATTAGAGAAATGCAAATTAAAACCTCACTGATATTCCATCTCACCCCAGAAAGAATGGCCAGGATAGAAAAAACTAGCAACAACAAGTGCTGGAGAGGCTGTGGGGAAAAAGGAACTCTTCTGCACTGTTGGTGGGAGTGTAGACTGGTGCAGCCACCAATCAAAACAGCTGTTCATACCATCACACATAATAAACTCAAACAAAATAGAATAAAACCATCCCAACTCATGAATGAAAACATTGAAAGGCTTCAAAGCAATGAAACGGGGAATCATGATTATCATACAGTCTTATATACTCTTACCAGCTCTGGAGATTCCTCAAACAGCTGGGTTTGGAAGTCCCATTTGACCCAGCTATTCCACTTCTAGGCATATTCCCAGAAGAACTGAAAACATCATACCACAGTGATATATGTGCACCCATGTTTATAGCAGCACAATTTGTAATAGCCAGATCTTGGAAACAACCTAAGTGCCCATCAACTGAGGAGTGGATAAAAAAGTTGTGGCATTTTTATACAATGGAGTACTACTCAGCTATAAAAAATGATCACATTGAGATATTTATAAATAAATGGACACAACTTGAGACCATACTCATAAGCGAAATAAACCAAACTCACATGTGTAAATACCGTATAGTCTCCCGAGTATGAGAGTTGGTAAGAGTATATAAGATTGTATGGTAATCATGATTCCCCATTTCATTGCTTTGAAGTCTTTCAATGTTTTCATTCATGAGTTGGGATGGTTTTATTCTATTTTGTTTGAGTTTATTATGTGTGATGGTATGAACAGCTGTTTTGAAGAAAACAATACATTATGGCAGCCATTGCTGATTTAATATCGTCTTGCTTAGAAGTCATACCATGCTTCTATTCTTCTATTACCATCGGTTCTATCATGTTGTGTCTTATTGGGATTTTAATATATGTGATAGTATAAACAAATTTTTTAATTGAAAATGAGATATTATAGTAGCCATTGATCATTCTCTGTTATTCAGTTCAGATTGTCCTGTAATTCTTTCATTCTTTTGAATGATTTTATACTATTTTATTATGTTTGATATTATTGTATTTGAAACTATGGTCAACTATAGCAGAGAAAGAGATATTTTGACAGCTACTGTTAATGTCCAGTTGTCTTATTGTAAAGTGCTGTGTTGCTTATGTTGTTCTGTTGTGATCTGCTTTGTTCTGCCCTCTTCTGTTTTATTCTCTTTAAAATAAAAAAAATTTTTAAAAAGAGCAGGGGAGAGATGGCACTCTCTACATCACAGGTGGAAGGAAATACTAATACAAATATTCTAGGGCAGCGATTTGGCAGGATACATCAAATGTTTGGGATACTTTCCTAGGAATGTAACTGAAACTAACCATCTGAGCTGTGAAAGTGGATTTAGGAACAAAAATATCAATGCGATATTATTTATAGGAGCCAAAATGGAAAGCTCTCAATCATCTAACTGTGAAGGCAAAATTATCATACATATCCTTAGTGGAATGCTATGCAGTCCTTAAAATGTGTGACAGAGTATGATACAGAATATTATTCATGGCATATGCTCAACTGAAGAAAAATACCAAGCTTCAAAATAGTGTACTGTAGGGTCCTAATTCAGTAAGGAAAAATACTATATTTTCCTGAAAATAAGACAGGCACCTATATTAATTTTGGCTCTAAATTATGCAATAGAGCTTATTTTCAAGGCATGACTATTTTTTCATGTACAACACTTTATATTTAATCATTCATTCATATACAAAAACCTACATTTATTCACATAATTATGTGTAATACCACTTGGGTATTTACAAATAATTACAATTTATACTATCATGTAGTTTAAGTATTGGTGTTTATAATATTGTTTATATTTAACTATATAACAATATTATTATTTTATGTCAATACATCTGCTGTGTGTTACAGTGGATGACATATTAAATGTGTCAGTCTGGCTGAGGACCTTAATTGGGGCTAATTTGGCAGGTAAAGCTTATATTATGAGCATTTTGGAGGGTACTAGGAATTGAACTCAGGACCTCGTACTCGCAGGCAGGTGCTGTGCCACTGAGCTATATCTTTATGCATTCTGTCGTCTTGTGTTTTGTTGAAGATAAATATTCCCAAGTGAGCTTGGTCTGTAGACTTCCTTCCTTTTAGTGCTATTTCAAACCACTGTGGGCACCAAGGTCTTGCGTGATTTGTGTTATGGACTGGAAGTGGACCATCTTTTACTGTGTTCCAGAACAGTTTATATCACAATTTATATCATTTTCCAAAAATGGAAATGCACCAGTCAATTATACAAATGCACAGCAGGCCAAGCCCTAGAACACAAGACAGCTGCTGATCACACCAGCATTGCCAGGCATATTACAATGCGGCCCAGTTCACGCAAGTTATTCAATTGTATCATTTCTAATTTAATTCCGCAGACATTTATGAGATATACTGTTCAATAAGAAAAAGGACTTACATAGCAGCCTTTGAAATATGATCAAGCCTTTCTTTACAATTCTCATGTATTTTATGGTGTGTGCTCGCATGCCAGTCTGTGCATGCGTGTGTGTGTGCACACATGTGTGTGTGTGCGTGCGTGTGTGTGTGTATGTGTGTGTGTTCTCCAAATGATAAATTTTAACTGAAGAGGAGAACTAGTAATTAAGGCAATTTTAAAATTGTTTTCTCTTTTTACTTTCTGTTTTTTTATACTGAGTGTATATGAAATTTAAACTCTGAGAAGCTCTCCATACCTTAATGGTCCACTCTACAGGACACACAATATTCTTGACCTGGCACTGGGTGGGAAAGACCCCTGGGATCCCACTCCTGCTACCTACCTCTGAGTAAGGTGGAAACAGATGGCTGTGACATGGTCTGCAGAGCTAGGAGAAAAGGGCTGGAGGCAGGGTGCCCAGGCTCTGTGGTCTGCCCAGCAGAGATGGTTTTCTGGGGAGTGGGGACTTTGTGGTACTAAAACACAGATGACCCGAGGACCCCTGGAGTGGCAGGTCACCTGCTGCAGGCCCACAGCACAGTAGTGCTCACCAAGTGTCCCTGGGTCTCCTGACATGTTCCTCTCCTCCCAGAATCCATCGGGTCCTCAGCACTTGGAATGTGACTGGCTGTGATGTCGGCTTCTGCCTTAAGGCACTGAGTGAGGAAATAGGTGACTCCGAGGTGGCCGAGGTGATAGACGGAAGCAGCCAGGTCCCTGAGTCACCATTTTAGGAGAGCTACAAGACAGGGACATGAGTGGGAAACCATTGTGGGGAGCCCCTGAGCTTCCAGGGCTTGCCAGTTAGGGAAGCAGAGCACAATGGTACACTGACTTACACATGGCCAAAGGCAACAGACCAGGAAAGTTTTCACAGTAGAAGTGCCATTTAGAGAAAGCTTGAAGCCTTGGTGACAGCATGGGGAGATATGTCAGGCATGCAGAAGCAGAGGCAGGAAAGGGCAGGAAAGAATTGAAATACAAGGAGCAATAGTTTATTAGGATGTAAGGGTGGAAATCTGGCCCCACTAGATTTAGGCGGACCTTAAACTCTTCTGAGAAGTTTGAGCTTTGGTCCAGAGCCACGGCCAGCAATGGGCCTCCAAGCAAGAGCATGTTGTGAGCAGGGTGCAGCTTAGGTGCACTGGGGAGAGTGGGAGCCGCCATCAGGAAGGGTTGGAGGTGACTTTGGGGGAGCAGAGTTTGCCAGACCTGGCCAGGCCCCATCAGAAGCTCTCACCAGTGGAGAGAGGAGAGGAAGGTGATGGTGCAGTTTCCGGCCTTTGCATCACAACAACCGGATGTTCTTCAGAAGCAGGGACCCGGGGAGAGAAGCGAGTATAGGAGAGAATGTGGCAGGACGCTTCCCTGTTACGGTTGGAGGAGGAAAAAAGAGAGTGGAGGATTCCAAGAAAGAAAAGTTGGGGGAGGGGGGAAAAGCACAAAATTCTAAAACTCAAAGAAGATGAGAATCGAGAAAAACTGGACAAGATCACCCCCAAATACGGAATGTTCTTTTGCACTTACAAAACTGTAGCATTTTTTCACTCAGCATAATGACTATTGTATATATCTGTATCAATACACATAGATCTAATTTACCCCTACACACAGCATATAGTCCATCCAGCAGATAGATAGATGGGGATGAAAGCATTTTATTTATCCACCCTCTGTTGATAAAGTGCAGATAGCTGCTAACTCTTCCATGTGCTGTAAGCATCCGGGTTCACGCCCTGTCGCACACATGGGGAGGATTGCCCAGGTCCCAGCCTCACTAGGAGAGGATTTGACAGCCCTTGATGCTCCCACAGGGGGATGTGTCCGAACCTCACCAAAGGCCTCCAGCTTTTCTCACTCAAGCTTTGAGTCAGCTGAAAAATGAAGCCCAAAGTCGTTGGAAGCTGGTGGTGCCACCTCACCTGGAGGACCACACTGCAGAGAGGCACTGGGGCTGCAAAGGAAGTCATGAGTGGACAGTGAACATGGACAGCTAGGGACAAGGCAGGCTTTCCTTCCTGGGTGCCCAGCCATGAAGGGGTTGTAGGAGTTTCCCCAACATCATCGAGGGCCTTTGGTCTGCAGCAACTCTTGGGTGTGGGCGGGGGCAGCTCCTGGACCAGGGTCAGGTGTGGCCACCTCTGCTGTGCAGGGCTGCAAGAGGGGTTGCCTACAGGACAGTGAGTGAGTGTCCTCCTGATTTGCTCATTTTGTGCACAGGCTGTAGTTCATGTCCAATGAACTCTTGTTCAATATAAATAATTTTAAAGTGATCCACACAGGCGGGGCATTACCCCAACCCTAGCTCCCTTCTCTGCTCATCATCTCAGAAATGAGGCAGAAATATACAATCCTAGAAGCTGATGCCTGGAGGCCCAGCACAAGGACACAGGCATGACCATGTGTCCAGCACCTAGTGCATCCCAGACCTTGTCCCAAGTGCAGGAGGAAGGTGTCATCACTGCACCATGAAGATGGGGAAACAGAGGTCCACGTTTACTCATTTTTCCTAGAACTAGGAGTAGTGGGACAAGGGAAGAGTCAAGGGAGGAAATGAGAGGTCAGGAGAGGGGCACCATCTGGGCCCCAGTGTGAAGAATTTCCCTGGGAGTCAGAGAGGTGGGCCCTGGCGAAGGCTGTTGGCAGCACAGCCACCCCACTGCTGGCCTCGTTCCAGCCTCTGAAGAGCTCACCCATCATGAGCCCACTCCTTTTGGAGTGTTTCAGTTAATATCTTGAATTCTTTCTGGGTACTGATGTCACCCCTGGCCTGGACAGACCAGAAAGAGACATGCACTGGGCTAGCTGAAGCAAAGTGTGGAGATGGGGGCTCGTCCGGGACAGAGACTGTGAAGGTGGATTCTGGGGTTAAGATCAGGTCAGTTCCAGGTACACTTTAGAAACAATTTGAGACCATTCAACAATTAATCAAAGATTGACCCATATTTCCTAAAATGTTTTAAAGTGATGTCAACATGTGGATACATAGCACACATTATTCTTAAGCACACACCAAGAGACAGCTGCTTCTAAACCCCTACCTCCTGCACTCCCCTCCTCTGTGTGTGTGTGGGGGGCTGTGTGTGCACGTGTGCAATTAGATATTTTAATAAAATGACAACCTATTGGATATTCTTTTTCTATTTTATTTAAAGAGAAAACAAAACAAAACAGAAAAAAGGGTAGCAACAATACAGAATTGCAAGGAAAAAAAGAGAGGAACAAAAAACACTAAGAAATCATTACTTGATAACTTACATACTGTCATCTAGGAAATAGTTGTTCAAGTTACAAAATTAAAACATACAAAGTACACATTCAGACAATGAGATTGTTAACAGTTCTGCTCCATGATCTAACAAAAACAGTAATATCGTCATTCATCTACACACTTAACCATACATGCAATTATATCCTTTAAAGCACGTTCTTTTCCTCTATTTTTTACAGTAGCAATTATACATTTTGGTTTTTATTACTCCTATATTTCTTATTACTTTTTACACTAGAGACATAGTGCAATATTTATAAATATTATTCTTATTTATTTCACTAATGAGGATAGTCTCAAGTTGTCTCCATTTACCTATGAAGGCCTCAAGATCATCCTTCTTCATAGCTGAGTAATATTCCATTGTATAAAAATACCACATCTTTTTCATCCACTCTGTGTTTGATGGGCATCTTGGTTGTTTCCAAGATTTAACTATTACAAATTGTGCTGCTATGAACATGGGTGCACACATATCACTGTTATATGACCTTTTCAGTTTTTCTGGGAAAATACCCAGGAGGGGAATAGCTGGGTTGAATGGAGCTTCCAGTCCTAGTCTTCTGAGAATTCTCCATACTGATTTCCATAGTGGTTGCACCAGTCTACACTCCCACCAACAGTGGAGCAATGTTCCTTTTTCTCCGCAGCCTTGTCAACATTTGTTATCAGTTTATTTCTTGATGGCAGCTATTCTTTCTGGAGTGAGATGAGATCTCAATGTTGTTTTAATTTGCATTTCTCAAATGACCAGTGATGGTGAACTTTTCTTCATGTATTTATTTGCCATTTATATATCTTCATCTGAGAACTGTGTGTTTATCTCAGATGCCCATTTTTGGAGAGGGATTTTTAATTTGAGGGGCTTGATGTTTTTCAATTATTTATATGTTCTTGATATAAGTCCTTTGTCTGAGGGGTTGCTGGCTAAAATTCTTTCCCATTCTGTGGGTTTCCTTTTCACTCTGTTGGTGATTTCCTTTGAAGTGCAGAAACTTTTCAATATAAGATCCCAGTTGTTGATTCTCTGAAGCATTTCCCATGCAGTTTGCATTTTGTTCATGAATTCTCTGCCTATCCCTATGTCTCCAAAACTTCTACCTACCTTATCTTCCAGTAGATTTAGTGTTTCTGTTTTAATGTTTAGGTCTTTGATCCATTTAGACTTTAGTTTTGTGCATGGTGATAGTTTTAGTCTTCAGTGCATGGATCTAGTTTCAGTCTTCTGCATGTGGAGAGCCAATTTTTCCAACACCATTTATTAAACAGGCTATCCTTCTTCCAGTGAACATGTTTAGCCCCTTTGTCAAATATCAGGTGGTTGAGTGTCTTTGTACTTATACTTGTATCTTCTAATCTGCTCCATTGGTCCTCAAGTCTATTTCTTTGCCAGTACCATGCTGATTTTATCACTATGGCTTTGTGGTACAGTTTCAAGTCAGGGATTGAGATGCCTCCTGCCTTTCCTTTATTGCCCAGAATTGCCTTTGCTATTCTGGGTTTCTTCTGTTTCCAAATGAAACAGAAGGAGTTTTTTAGGAGTGTTTTCTCTAGATCTGTGAGGTATGTCAATGGTATTTTGATTGGGATTGCATTAAATCTGTATAACAGTTTTGGGAGTATGGCCATTTTCACAATGTTGGTTCTTCCTAGCCAAGAGCAAGGAATATCCTTCCATTTTCTAATATCCTCTTCAATCTCCTTTTTTAGTGTAGTATAATTTTCAGCATATAGGCCTTTTACATTCTTAGTTAGGTTGATTCCTAAGTATTTCGGTTTTTTTAGATGTTATTGTGAAGGTTGATATTTCCATTATTTAAATCTATCTCAGTGAGTTTCTTGTCTGTGTACAGGAATGCTATTGATTTTTGAGCATTGACTTTGTAGCCAGCTACACTGCTGAATTTGTTTATTACCTCTAGTAGTCTTTTAATGGAGTTTTTTTGGGTCTTCTATATAGAGTATCATGTCATCTGCAAATAGTGATAATTTAACTTCTTCCTTTCCTATCTTTATTCCTTTTATCTCTCTCTCTTGTCTGATTGCCCTGGCTAGTGTTTGCAGAACCATATTGAAAAGGAGTGGTGATAGTGGACATCCTTGTCTTGTTCCTGATTTTAAAGTGAAAGCTCTCAGTATTTGTCCATTTAGTATAATATTGGCTCTTGGTTTGTCATAGATGGCCTTTATAAGTTTGAGGTAGACACCATGTATTCCAAGTTTCTGAAGGGTTTTTATCATGAACATGTGTTGGACTTTATCAAAAGCTTTTTCTGCATCTATTGAGATAACCATGTGGTTTTTGTTTTTGGCTCTGTTGATATGGTGTATCACATTTATTGATTTCGTATGTCAAACCATCCCTGCATTCCTGGAATGAACCCCACTTGGTCGTGATGTATAATCTTCTTGATGATTTCTTGCATTCTATTTGCAAGTATTTTATTGAGAATCTTTGTATCAATGTTCATTAGTGAGACTGGCCTATAGTTCTCCTTTTTGATTGGGTCTTTCTCTGGTTTTGGTATGAGAGTAATGCTTGCCTCCAGGAATGATTTAGGGAGGATTGCTTTCTTTTTAATTTCATTGAAGAGTTTAAGGAATATTAGCATCAAAGCTTCTCTAAATTTCTTGTAGAATTCAGTTGTGAATCCATCAGGACATGGGCTTTTCTTTGTTGGAAAGTTTTTCATTATATTTTCAATTTCAATGGCTGATATTGGATTATTCAAAATGCTATATCATCTTGGTTGAGCTTTGGTAGTTTATATGTTTCTAGAAATCTGTCCATTTCCTCTGTTTTCCACTCTATGTGAGTAGAGATTTTTAAAGTAGGTGTTCATGATCTTTTGAATTTCCATGGGATCTGTAGTAATTTCCCCCTTTTCAGTCCTTGTCACGTGAATTTGGGTTTTTTCTTTCTTTTTCTTTATAAGGTTAGCTAGAGGTTTGTTATTTTGTTTATTTGCTCAAAAAAACAGCTTTTTAATTCATTAACTCTTTGTATTGTCTTTTTAGTTTCAATTGCATTGATTTCTGCTCTAATCTTTACTATTTCCTCTCTTCTATGAGCTTTGGGTTTAACTTGTTCTTTTTCTAGAAGCTTGAGATGAAGCATTAGGTTGTTTCTTTGTGCTCGTTCTATTTTCTTAATATGACAATTTATTGCTATATATTTCCCTCTTAAGACCACTTTCATTGCATCCCATAGATTACCATATGTTGTTTCTGCATTTTCATTGAATTGTAGGTATTGCTTTATTTCTTCTTTAATTTCATCTGTAGCCCACTGGTTGCTTAAAAGGTTGTTATTTAATTTCCATGTATGCATGCATGTTTTGCAATTTCTTTTGCCATTAATTTCCAAGTTCAGTGCACTATGGTCATTATGCATGGGATAATATCAATATCCTTGCATTTACTTAAGAATGTTTTATGGGATAATATATGGTCTATTTTGGAGAATGTCCTGTGCACAGCTGAGAAGAATGTGTATTCTGTTGTGGTTGGGTGGAACACTCTATAAACATCTAATGAGTCCAATTGCTTGCAGGTATCATTCAGTTCTATCACTTCTTTGCTGACTTTTTGTCTAGTTGATCTATCTCTTTGTGACAATGGGCTGTTAAGCTCCCCTGTAATAATTGTGTTCTTGTGTATTTGGTTTTTCATGTCCATTAGTATCTGTCTTATATAGTTGGGTGCTCCTGCGTTTGGTGTATATATATATTTATAATTGTTAGTTCTCCCTCTTGAAGTTTTCCACTTATGAGTCGGTAGTGACCTTTTTTGTCTCTTTTAATCATTTTAGGTTTGAAGTTCACATTGTCTGTAAATAGAATAGTTACCCCTGCTTTTTTCTGGGTTCCTGTTGCATGGAATACTGTTTTCCATCCTTTGACTTTTAATCTATGAGTTTCCTTTTGGGTCAGATGTATTTCTTGTATACAGCATATTGTGGGATCATGTTTCTTGATCCATTCTGTCAACCTATTTCTTTTGATAGTTGAATTGAGGCAATTTACATTTATGGATATCACTGATATGTACTGGCTCAACTTTCCAAGTTATGTTCCAATTGTCTGCTTTCTGCTTTTCCCTCTTTTTTAATTGCTTGTCCTACCTGGTGGTTTCTTTCTGTTGTTCTGAGGATTGTGGTCATTTTTATCTCTGTCTAGAATGTCTTTCAACACTCTTTCTTAGGTTGGTTTGGTGGACGTGAATTTCTTCAGCTATTCTTTGTCATGGAAGTATCTTGTTTCTCCATTAAATTTGAATGAAAGTTTTGCTGGGTACATCAGAGTCTGGGTTGAAAGTTGTTTTCTTTCAAGACTTGAAATATCTCATTCCAAGCACATCTTGACTTGAGGGTTTGTGCTGAAAAGTCTGCTGTGATTCTAATGGGCTTTCCTTGATAGGTGACTTGTGTCTTCTCTAACAGCTTTTAGTATTCTGTTTTTATGTTGTATGTCTGAGATCTTAATTATATTATGTGTCTGGGTGTAGATTTATGTTGGTTGTGACTGTTTGGTGTTCTATATGCCTCACTTATCTGCATATCAGATTTTTCCCCATGTTTGGGAAATTTTCTCCTATCATTTCTGTGAATATTTTAGATATGTTGTTTGTATTGACCCCAGCGTCTTCACTAATGTCTATTAATCTTACATTGTTGCTCTTGGCATCATCTTGAAGCTTCTGGATTGTCATTTCATGTTGCTTTGTTATTTTTAAAAGTTCTATCCTTTCATGATTACTAATTGCAATTCTGTCCTCAAGGTCCGAAATCCTATCCTCAGCTTCATTTAAATAGTTTTGCATGCTTTGAATCGAATTTTTTGTTTCTTGGATGTCTCTTTCAGTTTGATTCATGAATTCTGCTTGTTTTCTATATTGTTCATTCAAGGTTTCAGTCAGTTTCCCATGCTCCTGTACTTTTTTCTCTATTTCTTCTTTAGCTGTGCTCAGCAACTCCTTTACTAAGGTTGTTACTTCTATCTTTATATGGGAGAGTACTTCTAATTTGATTTCCTCTATGGCCTCACGGAGTTGTTTTTTTATTTTATTTGCTATCTTTTCAGAGATTTCTGGTGTGTTACCTTTGGAGTCCTCTAATTCAGTGTCTCCTGTACTTGCTGCTGATGGACTGGATGTTTGAGATTGCATTTTGCTTTTTCATTTTGCCATTTTCCTCTTTCAAGTTAGTGTTTGGTCCTTCAGACCCGCTAGTGTCAACTGTTGGTAGTGTCTATCTTGGTGTCTTAATGTAAGGTTGATGTTTGTCCAGTTGTTGGGTCCCACAATGAATAGGTGGACCAGTCACTTGACTTCCTGCTGCAGGGCCTGTTGGGTGAGTCCTGTATTCTTCCTGGGCTGACAAACCTAGTAGTATTAATGTAGGTCAACTTTTAGTTCCTGCTAGTACTTTATCTTCGGGTTATTCCAGGTCATCAAATCTCCCTGTCTATAGTGTTTGTGTTGGCTGAGGCCCTACTGTGTCCCTATTGTGTGCCTGTGTGTCTCATAAGCCCTTTTGATGTTCTTCAAGTTGGGGGAGTCCTTCTCCACACACTCCTCACTTTTCCTGATGTTTTCTGTGTGTAGGAAGGGGTCACCCTCACTCTTACCAGACTTACCAAGGTCTTACAGTTAGTTGGAGGGAGCTTTACTACTGGCCCTATTTAGCCACTGTACGCCTCTATTTTAGAGGCATACTCACCACACTGACTGGAGCCAGCTGAGATCTTGTTGCGGTGAGGCAGTCACTTAATTTCCCTTCAAGCTAGCACAGATAGTACGCTGTATCCAAGGTTCCTCAGGGCGCAGAGTTCCAAGTTTGCCCCGTGTGCTGGGATTTCACAGGAACGTGCACAGTCAGGGCCCAGGGGTGAGTTCCCGGACCTGGTCACTGCTTGGAGTTCACTGGGCATAGTCCAGTTAAGCCCATTGGTCCCTCTCGTGCACCTTGGGGTGGTATCAGGTGCGAGGTGTGGTCTTACTGCCTGGATATTCTTTTTTTAAACTTAAAATAGACATGAATGCTCTGAACATTAAGAATGGCAACAGTGACCCTTCATGGAGTGCTCACTGCCCACTTTACATGGATTATCTCATTTCAACCTAACAGAACCCCAGGAGGTAGGTTCTGTGGTTATCGTAGTCTTCTGAATGGTGCTATAGTGTGGATGAATGTCCCCAAAGCCCCAGGTATTAAAGGCTGTATGACGATGGGGTGGAAGCTTTAGGGGATGGGGCTTGGCAGGGGAAAGTTAGTTATTGGGGGCATGACTACTTCCCACACTCAGTTCTCTGTCTGTTTTTCACTCTCCAACAGGTAAACAAGCCTCAGTTTTCCTTTACCGTGCAGTCCCTCCCACCATGAGTAATCCCAAAGCAACAAGGCCAAGTGACGACGGACTGAAACCTCTGAGATCATAAGCCAAAATAAACCTTTTTCCTTATTAAGTTGATTACTCTGGCATTTTGTCATAGTGACAGAAAGACGGCCAGCACAAATGGAGAGACTGAGGCTGCCAGAGAGGTGGTAAGGTTCTGTTACAGAGATTTAACTTTTTATATGCTTACTAACCACTTCCATCTTATTTTTCAGTTGAAAAATTCATTTTTTGTAGTTGATTATAGTAACTTTTACATATTAAGGATCTTCACTTTTAAGCAGTCAGTAAGAAAATGTTTTCATCTTTTGATAATTTTATTAATTTTGGCATAGAGAAGTTTTTAAATTTCAGATATTCAAATTATCAATTTTCTTCAGTGGGCTTTTTTCTTTTTGTACTTAAAAATGTCTCACAAAAAATATCAAATAACATATTCATTTTGGTTTATTCTAGTATCTATTACTATAATATAATAAATATATTCTAGTAATTGTGAATATTTTTATGGTTCATAATATATATATATATTTTGACAGAGTACATCTGGAAGTAATTTTATTGTGGAATATGAGGATAAAGATACAGCCAATATCTTTGATTATAGCTCTGTTATTGGCTGTGATTTCCTCACTGACTTGAAATGTCATACTTGTTGGATAATAAATTCTGACATATTGTGTGACCTGTCTCCGGACTTGCCCATCTGATGCTATGGCTGGCTCTGCAGGCCATTCACTATCCTTTATTATTTTTTAAAGTCCTGGGCACACAACGAGACTACACTTCCCAGACCATCTTGCAGTTTGTTGTAGTTCTGGGACCAAGCAGTGCCAGGGAAATCACGCCCATAGCCTGAGTGTAGCCTCTGGAGAAAGAATTTTGCATACACATTTCTCCATGCTCTGTTCCCCTCTCATTGGTCTAGAATGAGAAGACCCAGGGCAGCTGCGGAAGTCATGGGTTGAGAAGGAGGAGCCACAAGGCAGGAGGCTGGGTCCGTAATCACTCTTTTTGGAACAGAGTTCTTCCTCATCTGAGATACCCATCTTGGACTTCACATGAATAAGAAATAAACTTCTATTATGTTTGGCATCAATGGTGAGACCCTGTTTATCTGTTAATTTTTTTTTGCAATTTTTGAATATTAAAAATTCAATTACATTTATTAAATGAGATGGGGGCCAAGGATATAGCTCAGTGGCAATAAGCACCTGCCTGGCAAACACAAGGTTCTGTGTTTGATTCCTGGTACCAAAAATTACCAAAAAAATAAAATAATAAAATAATATTGGAAGAACTGTCATTTATATGACATTAAGTGCAACCCTGTAAAGCATCTTTATCAATATATATCCTTCATGAAAATTGGGTAATTTTCTTCATGTGAGACCTTTCTATTTTTTATGAATGGTAAGATATGCTATTTTGTGAAATTTAAAAAATATTATACAACTTACTATTAGTGTACTATACAACTTCTTTGCTATATTTCTATATCTGAACACCTAAGTGGTTTCTTTGTTGACTTTCTGCAATACTCTAGATCAGGGGCCAGCTATTTTTTCTATAAAGTGTCAGGTAGTAAATGTTTTAGACTCTATAATTTACATTGTCTCTACCAGAACTACTCAATTCTGCTGTTGTTATGTAAAAACGTAAATATAGACAATGAATAAATGAAGAGCCCTAGCTACATTCCAATAAAACATTTTTTACAAAAGCAGTCCACTGACTGACCCATGGACCACACTTCAGCAATCCCTGGTTGTTTTGTTTTTTCAAACAATCTCTGGTCTTGATTTTTAAAAAACCTGGGGTATTTTTTTGTCAATATCAATGCCACTTTTTTGTTTTGCCTAGAAGTTTCATAATGTTATAGGCATAAAAATAATAGTGATGACATCTTACTTCTCCTAGTGAGACTGTCTTTAATGTTTTATGATTAAGAATGACATTTCATGGGCTACTGATTGGGAGAAGTGTGAGTGTGTAAAAGACATGGAAAGAGATTTAAAAGTTGTATCATGTTACATTGTACACCAAGTTAATTGAAAGTTTTAAACAGGTAGGATTTTTAATCTTTTATCTTTGGTCATATATTGAGATACTAATATGACTACATTGTTCCCATATTACCCAGGTGCAAACCACTGATGAATTGTGTGTGTGTGTGTGTGTGTGTGTGTGTGTGTGTGTGTTTTCAAGACAGGGTCTCACTATGCCATTCAGGCTGGCCTTGAGCTTACTTTGTAACCCAAGTTGGTCTCAAACTCACAAAAATCCTCCTGCCTCAGCCTCCCATGTGCTGGGATTACAGGCGTGTGCCACCAAGCCCAGCCCACTGATGAATTCTTGGACATCACAATATCCTAGTAGCATTTTGCATGGTTCTTAACATGTGAAATTGGGGTAAAGAATGTTTTTATATTTGTCAAATGTTGGTGTTAGTATTATGTTGATTTTATTTTTTATTAATTATTGTTTTAATTGCACATGTTTGGAGTATAATATAATTGTGTACACATACACAATGTATATGTTCCTTTTTTAAAAAGGAGTTTTCAAATATTTTCATTTTTCTGGAAGAGTGATAGATATAACATGGTGATACTTCTGATCCTTAGAAATCTAGAGGTTGGGACTAGTATAATAACTCTGAAGAGCTTATGAAAAGGCAATATTTTTCAATTTCTTCTATGGTTTTTGATGTATTAATGTTTCCTACTTACAAGCTGGATAAAAATATTGAAAGATGTTATCAGCATGCAATGTGGAGCTGAGAGAAAAAAATAGCAAAGTACATGTTTTAGGAAATGCTTGAAATATGGGAACCTTTTTATAAATCCAAGATATAACAAACAAGTATATTTTTAGCAAGTAGTTCTATTTTCTTACTTTTTACCTCAAATCAGGGCTTCCACGGTCCCATTTGTTTGGAGTGGTTTCAAATGATTCATATCTGTCAAATGGCCAATTTCCATAAACTGGCCTCCCTCGCTGTAGCAATTGAGGTGCCCTGTTGTAAAATCATTTTATGGACAAAAGGACCAAACATCCTGGTGAGCCCATGAGCGTCTCCTCTTCCCAGCGAGAGTTGAAGTTCTGCACCCTAACCGAGTTTTCCCTCCTACCCAGGTATCGAGTTCCTGTATCCAAATTCTCCTCCCAACAGTTGCTTAAATGTCTTACAGTGCACTACTCCCCCAGCTCCCTCAGAGGAGGCCAAGAGGAAGCTTCTCTTCGTCTGCCTCTGCTGCTTCCTCCGTCTGCAGGTGACTTCACTGCCACACAGTGGGAGGACTTTTACCCACGGCTACAGGCAAATCCCAAGTGGAATCTGGTCTCTCACCTGCTTGGTTAAATTTATTCCCAAGTATTATACCCATTTTGACCCTACTGTCAATGAAATTAATTTTTTTCTTTTTTGGATAGTTTATTACATACAAATGCAACCGATGATTGCATATACATTTTGTATCCTACAACTTTACAGAATTCCTTTACTAGTTGTAAGCATTTTCTTGGTGAAGTCTTTAAGACTTTCTACTATGATCAAGACATCTATGGAAAGAGTTTGATACCATCCTTTCCACTCTCCATGACGTTTGCTTCATTGCTTGATAAGTGCTCTGGCTAGGACTTTTGGGGCAATATTGATCAGAAGTGGTAAGAGTCGGCATCCTTGTCTTATTCCTGATCTTAAAGGAGAGACATTTTGCTTTTTGTCATGGAGTATGATCTTAGCTGTGAGCTTTCATATATAGGTGTCATTATGTTGAACTTCTAGGCCTAAGTTTTCAGGGTTTTGTCATGAAAGACAGTTTGAGTTTTGCAAATGCTTTTTCTGCATCTACTGAGATGATACATATGACATTCATCCTTTACTATACAGCACACAGTGATTGCGATCATTTATATCCTGGGGTAAATCTCACTTGATGATGGTATACAGCCCCTTCAGTGTACTGTTGTGTTTGCTTGCTAAAATATTTTAGTATTTTTGCATGTGTGTTCATCAGGAATATTGGCCTATAATTTTCTTTACTTATAATATCTTTATCTGATTTTGATATGGGTATAATACTGGCTTGGTAAAGTGAGTCTAGAAATGTGCTTTATTTCTTCCACTTTTCAGAAGAGTATAGGAGGTGTCGGAGTTAACCACTCTCTAAATGCTTGGTAGAATGAACCATGTGAAGCTATTGAGTGCTGAGATTTCCTTTATTGGGAGGTTTTTTGATTACTGATTTAATCTCCCACTCATTCCTGGTCTGCTCATATTTTCTATTAATAAGTCAGTGTTAGAATAAATTTAACCAAGGAAGTGAAACAGCCATACACTGAAAACTATGATTAGGATGAAAGAAATTGAAGGAGACACAAATAAATTGAATTTTATCCCATATTCATGGATTGGAAGAATTAAAATTGTTAAAATGCTCATACTGTCTGAAGCAATCTATAGAGTCAATACAATCCCTGTCATAATTTTTATGGCACACTTCACAGAAACAGGAAAACAATCCCAAAAATCGTGAAACCGGAATAACCTTAAATAAACAAAGAGAAAGGAACAAACATGCAACCATCACACACCCTGGTTCCAAATTACATTACAAAGCTATAATAATGAAAACAATTTGGTATTGCCAGAGAAAAGAAGGGAGACAGGAAGGGAAGAACATATAGACCAACAGAACATATAGATGAATAAACTCCTGAATATATGAGTACCTAATCTTTGACAAGAGTCACAACTGGGAAAGAATAGCTTTTTAATAAATGATGGTGAGAAAACTGTAGTTCCATGTGCAAAAGAATGAAATTGCTTGCCCTACACCATACACAGATATTAACTTGAAATGGATTGTAATTAAATGTAAGACTTAAAACCATAAACTCTTAGAAGAAAACATATGGCAAATTTTCCTTAACATTGGTCTTGGCAATGATTTCTTTTTTTTGTTGTTGTTAATTTTTTTTATTTTAAAGAGAATAAAGCAAAAGGGGGCAGAACAAAGCAGATCAGAACAGAACAACATAAGCAATAAGACAACCGGACATTAACAGTAGCTATCAAAATATGTCTTTCTCTGCTGTAGTTGAGCATAGTTTCAAATACAATAATATCAAACATAACACAATAGTATAAAACCATTCAAGAGAATGAAAAAATTACAGGACATTCTGAACCGAATAACAGAGAATGATCAATGGCTACTATAATATCTCATTTTCAATAAAAAGATTTGTTTATACTATCACATATATTAAAATCCCAATAAGACTCAACATGATAGAACCAATGGTAATAGCAGGGTAAAAGCGTGGTAGGACTTCTAAGGAAGACAATATTAAATCAGCAATGGCTGCCATTATGTTTTGTTTTCTTCAAATCAGCTGTTCATACAATCACACATAATAAACTCAAACAAAATAGAATAAAATCATTCCAACTGATGAATGAAAACGTTGAAAGGCTTCCAAGCAATGAAATGGGAAATCATGATTACCACACTATCTTATATACTCTTACCAACTCTCATACTAGGGAGACTATACGGTATTTACACATGTGAGTTTGGTTTATTTCGCTTATGAGTATGGTCTCAAGTCATGTCCATTTATTTATAAATATCTCAATGTGATCATTCTTTATATCTGAGTAGTACTCCATTGTATAAAAATGCCACAACGTTTTTATTCATTCCTCAGTTGATGGGCACTTAGGTTGTTTCCAAGATCTGGCTATTACAAATTTTGCTGCTATAAACATGGGTGCACATATATTGCTGTGGTATGATGTTTTCAGTTCTTCTGGGAATATGCCTAGAAGTGGAATAGCTGGGTCAAATGGGACTTCCAAACCCAGTTGTTGGAGGTCCAGACTGACCTCCACAGTGGTTGCACCAGTCTACACTCCCACCAACAGTGCAGAAGAGTTCCTTTTTCCCCACAGCCTCTCCAGCACTTGTTATTGCTAGTTTTTTCTATCCTGGCCATTCTTTCTTGGGTGAGATGGAATCTCAGTGTGGTTTTAATTTGCATTTCTCTAATGACTAATGATGATGAACATTTTTTCATGTATTTATTTTGGCAATGATTTCTTTGTAGATTTGATACTCAAAGTACAAACAGAAAAAGCAATAAATAAGTAAACAAGCAAACAAGGGGGAGCACATCACACTGAAAGGCTTATGCACATTTAAGGAAACAACAAAATGAAAAGGCAACCTGTAAAATGGGAGAAGATCTTTATAAGCTATATATATATATATATATGATGATCTTTATGAGCCATATATATATATATATATATATATATATATATATAATGTGGAGTTAATATCCAAAATATATAAGAATCTCATACAACTCAATAGCATAAATAAATAATCCCAATTTTAAAATGGGTAAGTGATATCAATAGGCATTGTATTAGTCAACTTTACCATTGCTGAGACAAGACACCCACCACCCACAGCTCAAAGGAGAGATTTACTTTGGCTCATGGTTGTGAAGGCTTCTCACTACACACACACAGATAATAACTATGCATGGTGACAGGTATGGTGCCCATTTTACAGTGTGTGTGTATCAAATCATTGCATCCTACACCTGAAAGATCTATAATTTTATTGGTAAATTTTACCTCCACAAAACTGGAAGAAAAAATGGGATCTGACACTAATAGAAAACCAAAACAAGATGGAAAAAATATATGACTGTACTCTAGAGCTCAATTTTCACCAAACGAAGATTTTTACTAAAGATTTCTGTATAAAAACACTCACCACTGCATTGCTCATCAAATTTTACAAAGATAAGCTAATTTGAAACAAAAAGTTATTGGTTAAACATATTTGGAAAAGTCACATAATCAAATAACACACAAATTAATACAAATCAGAATTTAGACAAATATATGCCAACAGGGAACTAAGTCTAGCATATTAAGTGAAAAAAAATCAGTTTATAAAATGATATATGCCAGGTGGTGGCATGTGCCTGTGACCCCATCATTTAGGAGGCTGAGGTAGGAGGATCTCCTTAACTTTGAGGCCAGGCTGGGCTACATTGTGAGTTAAAGGCCAATCTGGACTACATAGCAATATCATGTCTCAAAAACAAATATTGGCTAAGGTTTTTTTCTGTGTGTTTCTGGATTTTGAATGTTTTTGAAAATAAGCAATCATCTATTGCTTTGATATACAGGGGAAAGATAACCATAATTTCTTTATCCATTCAGATACGGAGCTCCCGGCAAAGACCAGTAAATCTGGTTCTCTGGTAATCTTTAAAAATCACACAAGCCTTTGGCAATCAGGGACTTTTAGGGTCATGTGATCTAGATTGGTAGGAGATGTTAAATCACTTGCTCCAGCATTCTTAGCCCAGCCCCTTCCGGGTTCCTCTAAATTTGTGTCATTCACCAACCTGCGCACGTTAAAATGAGTGGGGAGAAGAATATTGCCGAATGTTCTGAATTGCTGTAGAGATTTTGAAGGAAAAGTTTCCAATAAGACTACAAGCAAACCCTAGTCCATATGGCCACCACCCCAACGCGTCTTTCTGAAGACATCCGCAAGACCATCTGACCAACCCAATAGGCTTCGGCTCTAGTACCCACTCGGGCAGCGTCGTAAGCACTCGGGCAGCATCGTAAGCACTCGGGCAGCGTCGTAAGCACTCGGGCATAGCATCCTCAGCCAGGGTCTGCTGCCAGGGTACTGTAGGCTCTCGGAATGAAACAGCAAAGCCATTACAAGGAAGACTTATGAAGTCAATTATCACTATATTTTGACTACTGACTGGATGAGTACTGTCTTGCATGTATTTATTGTCTTCCAAGCGCATATAAATATTGGTATGACAAAAAGATGCAAAAGTAATTTTCAGTCCAAATGAATTATTAATAATTTTTTCATTAAGTCTTTCTCAGTGAATGGATTCTAAACACAAATGCTCATGAAGGTATCTGTAGTAGAATATCTTGGAAACTATTAGACTATCTTGGAAACTTGCCTTGCTTGTTTGATTTTTAACTCAAACTCTTGAGTTCCTCAGAAAATTTTATTTGCCCCAACTGACAAGGATCACCTTTCTCCTGAAATCCTCTTTTTTGTCCACTCTGCTAACTTACTCTTTTTGTCACTGTTGGGACCTTCTCCCCTCAGGTAGATGAGACACTCCCTGTAAACCCAGGCATCTTTGTCTCTCCCAAAACGCTCTGTCGGGGGGGACGTCCCTAAGGAGTGGCCAGCTTCCACTTCTGCAGGTTTCTTTCACTCGTGACATTACAGAAGCCCGCAACTTATAGAACTTTCCATTCTATGTTTTTAGTACTTTCCCTCAGGAAATTTTTGCGAATCTAAAATTAGTGCCTCTTAAAACTCATTTGCATAGCTCGCTCATTTACAAGCAAACATAAATCCCATCTGTTTTGTTGGGCAAAATTGCTGTGCTTGGCTTGGATCAAGACTTGTTTTGTTTTGTTTTGTTTTGTTTTGAGGAACGTTGGTAAGTTTGCAAGTAGAGAACCTTCTATACACCGAGCACCTTCGCTGGATGATAGACACGTTTTGCTTTGTGCCTGAACTGTGACTGCAGTTTCATCGTTTCACTTCAAACTGCTCTCTCCTGCTGTATGTTCTCTGGAAATTATTTTTCTCATTGTTCATAAATCCCAAGTTTGTTTACTCTAGAATCCAGAAAATGGCATGTCAAGGGGCTGTATGGGCAGCGTCTGCCTGGGCTGAGTCTTTTCTGGGGAGTGATAAATGGAGTTGGTTCCCCATGGGTTAGAGGGCACCCAACTTCAAATAACTCCAACATCCGATAACAAAGTTTTTCTCCATCATTTGCAATCCAAACACTAGGAACACAGCCCCGCGGACCCCTCATCCTTCATGTTCAATTGTAAATCCTGATTAAATAGCTTGCAGGTGTCAGGATTAAAGTCCATGCAGTGGGAGCCTGAGCCTCGGCCAGCTGGGTTCCTCATTGCCAGCCACAGTTTCTCCTTTGTTTTGAATCTGTTGACAGTGCAACCGAAAATGTTCCTCGGGGCCCAGACTGAGTTAAATAACAAGCAGGATGAGTCAGGGAACAGCTGGAGATGTTTTTCTGTGTTTAACATACCTGCCTTGTTGATTTATAGGAAGCCCCCCATATAATGTACATTTTGTAATCCGAAACATTTAACCTCGGCGGCCACGACTGTGATGGAGACTTCGGAGACAGGAAAGGTCTTGATGGGCCTTGTGTTCCAAAGGGTTCTTCCCCTCAGAGGAAAAGCAAAGGGTGGAATAACTGGATTTTAGTATTCAGATGACTGGTGCTGCTGTCCAGACCCCATGTGACACTCACAGCTAAAAAGAGTGCGGGGAGGCCCGGCCAGCGCATGGCATCCAGAAGACGCGGGGTGGAGGAAGCTGCCAAGTGCTAGTGGCATCCCCTCCTCGGGGAGGGACAGGACAGGAGCCTCTGCAGACTTGACAGACCACAGCGCGGGCCTCTGGGCCACCTCTGAGCTCCTTCTCTTGGGCTGCAGCGCCAAGAAGCATGGTGAGTTTAGGGATAATGCGGAGACCTTGTGGTCCGTGCTTGTGCTAAGCTAGATCAACGTGGAAGGGAACCCCAAAGCAGTAGCGCTACTCAAGTTTGAATGGGGAAAACCAACTCTTGTATGTGCTGTTGTCAACCATATTAAACGCCTGTTGTCTTTCTGGCACTGGGATGGATGCCAATGTGTGGCCGCCACTTTCAAATATTGCCTGAAAAAATAAATAAATAAAGTGAAGTAGTATGGTGGTCCCAGGGGTGTCACGGCTTCCCTACCCAGCATGCTCTATTCCAATGGACTCATTCAGCCCATTGGGATCATTCTGTCGCTCTTGCTAAGGGCTGCTTTGGGGACGGGCATGACCAGAAACCTGGCTAATAAAGTGTAAGAGGAAAACAGCTGGCTCTCCAGTCTAAAAACATGGACATGAGAAAGACATCATTCTCCTTCCTCTGCATATCATCTTGTCCAGATGAGAGATCAGTGAGAAGCCAGAGGTGACACACAGCATGGGACACCGGAGCCCACCCTGCTTCTGAGCATCTTCTTGTATGACAAAAGCCCCTCCAGGGCTGCACGCCCTAATCCCGCCCCAACAAACCTCCCCCCATTCCCTGAGGGACTCAAGGGGAGGGCTGGCTTTTTTATTGGCACATTTTCCACTTGTAATGTGGCACGGTAGAAAGGGCAAGATGGGCGCACCCCGTCCTGAGGGGAACCATGAAAAACGCTCGTGCTCTCCTGAGCCTTGCCATCCAGACACGAACCGTCCTGAGGTCCCGCGGGTGCTTACCGTGTGGACGACCTGGTCCACACTGCCGCAGACTGGGTACATTACACAAGAAAGAGGTTCCTTCTGTCTCATGGTTCTGGAGGAATACAGCTGGGGCGAACCCTCCACACAGGAAGTTTGGGAGGGGACACACGGTTGTCACCTAGCAGCAGCACCCATGAGCCCCTCAGCAACCCTTAGTCACCTGATGACCCCGTGCTATTGGCACACGGTTACAGTTGTCCCGCTTTGCTTGTAGCTGCTGTTGCTCTGTCACTGAGCCTACTTTGTAAATTTAAATCTGCCATGGCTTCGTGTGCATCGGAGCAGCCGGCAGAGACCAGTTTGATACTATTTTCAGGCACATCCTGGAGTTTGTGGAGCACACACCATGGACAGAAAACGCTCCTGTGCCTGAGGTCTCTGCGTCTCCCTCCGTCTTCCTTCTCCTGTGCATTCAGCGTGCGTCTATCCAGCACCCACTGACGGCAATCAGGTTCTGGGTGGCCACCTTGAATTCGGCAGAGTCCCAGCTGCTTCTCCTCAGGGCTCAGCAGCCTCGCCTCGTGGGTCAGCCTCCAGTTCTGACCACGCCTTCCGGACCAGAGCCCCTGCCTGGACCACACATGGGCCCCACCATGGACAGCCACGCTGTCTGGGGGCAGCTGTGTCCACTCAGCCCTAGTCCCGGAAGCCCTAGCAGAAAGCGATGACTACAGCAGTGCCTTTCCCAGCGCTGGCCACGGCACAGGAGGAGCCGGACACCCAGCCGGGAGCAGCCCTGACCGTGTGTGGGTCTCAGACCCCAGAGTTAGATGGTGTCCTGGCTCAAAGATAGCAAGCCAGGCTCAGAGGACTGACCCACGCATACCCAGGTCACACAGCTGCTAGTGAACACGCGGGGACAGAACTGAGATCTGCGCTCACCCCAAGCTCACTTCCTGCCCAAAGGAAGGAGAACAGGGGAGTGGGAAGCTGCCCGCAGGCCTTCCCGGGACTGCTCCCTGGCCTCCGTCACTGGAAAGGAAACTTCTAGATGAAGCAATCTGAAGCCTGCATCCCCCGGGCTGTGAAGTGAAGCCAGGATGGCCCGGCATCTGGCAGGTCACCAGCTGGGCGATGGCAGAGTCCCAGGCCACCTAGAAAGAAATCGTCTGCCTCGCCCATGCTGAGTGAGTTGTCTCCTCAGTTACCGAGTGCTGGCAGGCAAAGGTTTGCTCTCCTGGCAGGGTATTTACATCTTTGGATCAGTCACCTTGACAAGGCCTCTCTCCTGAGGGTGCTGGGAGTCATCACCTGAGAGTCCTCCATGTCCCCACAGCCACCAGAGCCCCCAGACGCCATGAGGGTCCCCGTTTGAGTGATGATGACTGTGTTCTAGGTCCCTGGGCAGAGGCCACAGGAAGCTCAGTGCCACCGAGCTTGGCCTTCCTGTGTGACCGGCATTCCCAGAATCACTTTACAGCAGGGGCCAAAGATCAAAACTTTTATGGGAGTGTTGGGATTCCTCCCACCCATCGCCCTTTCATCTGCACACCCACTGCCCAGAATAGCAAACAGCTCCCCACTTCTGAGCTGTTTCTCCAAAGACTGCACAGCAGGAAGACAGAGGCTAGAAATATTTCAAAAGCTCGGCCACAGCTGTCTGCCACCCATTGGAACGCTTTCGTGCAGAAAATCCCCCTTCAGAACGTGCGTCAGCCACCACTTCTGCTCTGCTCAGAAAATGACTGTGTTGTCACCCGCCTTGGGCCTCCTGCTTGCCTGGGCCTGTCCAAGGCAAGGCCAAAGTACCCCTGCTCGACGGCCAGGTCATACGAAGGGAGGGAAGCTTCTAGGCCTCGGTGACCGAGCCCTTGTCTGTGAGCGGTTCCGGCCCTTCCCAGACGGGGGCGCTGCCTGTCTTCGCACGCTTCTCCCGTGGAGTGAAGTGTATGTGGGCTGGGAGACCCGGGGTCCACACCTCCCTCTGCAGACAACTCCGGGGCACAGCTGGGCCTCTCAAGGAGGAAGGCAGCGCCAGGGGAGGAAGAGAGACCAGAGGGCCAAAGCAATAGGGCTAGGGCCAGCCTGGTGCCAGAGCCGACTGCACAGAGAAGCCCTGGTTAGAAAGGCATCTGTGTCACGCCAGGAGACTCAGAACTACTTGATGAAACAGGTTTTTAGCTTGCTTTGGCATCACAACATGATTTGTGGGGTTTCTTTCTTCTCTTGCACAGCTTTTAGGAGCGGGCTGGAGTCGGGACTCATCCCAGAATAAACGAGGACCAAGTTCATCCATGCATGCGCTTAGCTGTAAGTCACTTAACTCCCGGCATCCGTGAAGCTTTGTGCCCGGCACTGGGTGCACCCCAATGGGGGGGGGGGGTGATGGGCAGTGGATGAAGAAACTGTGTAGGTGAGAGAAGGTTACTCTGCAAGGCGGAGAGGAGGGAGCGCTGATCTTTCAGTGGGTGAGCTGTAAAACCTGACTCCATCTTCAGATCAGCTTGGACTAATTAATAATAACTCCAAGAGGCCCAAGTCTGGCAAATCAATGCTGCAAAGAGGACACATGGCCTGTGTAGCTCACGCGGTGGTCAGCTCCGGGAGGCCAGAGGGGCAGCCCTCCCTCCAGCAGAGGCTCAGGGGTGTGTGAGCTGCTGGCTTGGGGACCGTGCGGTGGGGACTCATGGCCCAAGCTCAGAGCTTGGGAATGTGGCCAAGCTTTCTAGGTGCTCAGGACTGGCTTTGTACCGGCCATGGCTTTCCATTGAGTTTTCAGGGAAAAGTGGAACTTACCCCAAGGCCCCAGGAGGCTGGAGTGATGACTCTGGTGGGGGAGTTGGGGCCAAGGCACAGAGGCCAACAGCACTGGCCAAGCACTGGAGACCTGCACAACCTCTGCAGTGGGTGGGTGGGTGAGCATTCGCCGGGCTTTGCCTCTCAGCCTGAGGAGTCCCACGTTGCGAAGCGGGAACATCTGAACTTGGTCGTTCTGAAGACAGTCACTGGAGACCCAGGAAGACACTGCGGGCAAAGGAGGTCAGAGGAGGGCGTTTGAAGTGAGAGGACCTGAGGCAGCAGAGCAAGGTTTGCGGGTAGGACACATAGATTGGGACCCAGCAGTTCTGCACCTTAAACACAGAGGTGATCATTTGTGTCCTGCTCGTCCGCCTGGCTGCCTCGGCATCCTCAGGGCCGCTGTGTGCAGGGAACCAAGCAGAGCTGGCGTTCACAGGAGGCCATGGTGACTGTTCCCAGAGTCTCAGGAAGGTGGGGGAGGGGTGAGGAGCAGCCACGGTCAGAGTCTCTGCTCTGGCCATGTCCCAGGTATTCTCGTCACTCTCCATGACTCAGGTTTGGGGTGAGTGTATCTGATACGTGGCTGGGGCTTGGTCTTTGCCCTCTGCCAGGGCAGGCAGGGCACCCCAATGGGCACCCACGCTGCTGTCCAGTTGGGAGGTGCGGGGCAGCATGCACCCCTCAAGGGCAGGGACTCAGGGGTCACTGAGTGTCCCCGGTGTCGAGACAGAGGCTGGCGTCGAGGATGTGTGTGGTGAGTGCCCATACTACTCTAGGTTACAGTGTCAAAGCGACGGGTGTCTTTGCCACGGTCACCGACTTGGCCCACATACCGCCAACACCTTGGGACACTGAGGGCGTCAGAACACAGAGCACCCCTGTCCCCAGACCTTTGGGGAATCTCTCAGTCCACCCTCAACTCCTCCTCCTCCAAGTGATGTCTCAGGCCCACCACGGCTCAGCTGTCCCCAAGTGCTCACCGTGGAATTTGTGAGCCGATTATAATTTCCTGTTGGAGGGGATGTTTGAGATGCTTGGCTTTATTTTTCTTTAACTACTGTTTCTATTTAAAACATGAGCTCATTTCTTCCAGAAGTTATTCTTCATCATCTTTTCCCACCCTGGGTTCTGGCACCAAGGGTCTCCCTGCCTTCCTGATTTTAGCCCAGACATCAGATTTAAGCCGGACCACAAGAAAGTGAGGGAAGGGGTGAAGGGAGGGGAGGGGAGGAGGGAGAGGGGAAAGGAAGGGAGGGAGGGAGAAAAGGAGGGAGGGAGGGAGGAAAGGAGGGAGGGAGGGAGGGAGGGAAGGAAGGAAGGAAGGAAGGAAGGAAGGAATAATTTACCATTTGGCATAAAGTTGCTGATCAATCTGGCCCAAACCTGTTTATGCCTGAGCATCAATATTAACTCATCATAAAACTGAAGGTTTATGGTCTCTAAAAGAAACGCTGGCAAACTGCATGCATCCTGTAACTCAGAAAATGTGCCAACTGAATTTTCCCATGTGGGTAACAGAAATATTTTGCAGACTTGATAGCTGGGCTGTGCCCACGTGCCAAGCAGCTGTGGGAAACTTGGCCCAGCTTCCTCCAGGAGGTCTGGGCCCTTTATGGTGGAACCTTCCTCCCTGCCACAAGCTTAGACCCTCTTACAAGGGCTCGTTGCTCCGAGTCGAATTCAGATCGGGCCACGGGCTGCCGGGCATCGCAGGTCAGGCACTCGGCCGCACCGGCCTCCTTCTCCTCTCCCCACTTGGTCCAGCATGAGGTCACCTATGACTACTGTTGCGGCCTAGCATTCTCTGCTTTGCTCCTTCCTCACATGATCCTCCTGCCTCAGCTTCAGAGTGACTGGAAATACAGGCATGCTGAGCTTTTTAGCACAGGTGTATGGGACCATTGCTTTGGGAAACGGTTCAGCATTCCTCAAACCAGACACACCATCCGATCCAGTAATTTCATTTCTGAGTGTATCCCCAAAGGAACTGGATGCAGACACACCTGTGTTCATGGCCGCACCTCCCACAAGAGCCAGCACACAGAGGCAGCCCAAATAAGCACGGATAAGCCAGCAGCTGAGCGCACAGTGGTCTCGTGTAAACAACCGAATACGTAGAGGAAGAGAATCCTCATGCCTGGGTCAGCGCTGGTGAGCCCTGGCAACACTGCGCACAGCAAGACAAACCAGTCACAGAGGACAAACGGTGTCCGATCCCATGTGCATGAAGCCCCTCGAGGAGTGACATTCATAGCGACAGCAGGTAGAAGGGTGGCTACAGGGTGGCTCCAGAGACCCAGGGGAAATACAAAGGGAGGTTATTATTTTACAGCCATGGAATTTCCGTTTTGCAAAATGAAAGTGCTTGGTGACGGCCACACAGCAATGTGGATATGGCTGACGCCCTTCAGGATTTAGCAAGGTCCATTCTGTTACGTGTTAAAAATAAAAGTTAGAAAGGGCCGTGTGTCTGCAGGGTGAGGTGCCCTTGCTGCCCAGCGTTGTTTCCTGCTGTCCTAAAAAGAGGCTCAGCGGGTGTGGTGCTGGTTTCTCCACATCCTCACCAAGCTTGTGATTTTCTATTTGTGTTTTTGTTTTTTGTTTTGCTGGTGCCGGGGACTGAACCCAGAGCCTGATACCCACTCCGTATTTTCTTGATAGGACCCACACTAATAAGCACATGCGTTTCATGATAATTCATATCAAGGACCTTTGCCCACGCTTACTGATTCGGCCTGCCGAGGTAGACTCCTTACATAAGTTATTAATAACTCATTACTCTCAAAATGGTTATTCACCAGTGTCTACTAGCAGTGAGGTGAAGGGTAACCCCCGAACTCCTCAACCCAGTTCACCTGATGCAGAGCACCTAAGCTTCCTGTGTCTTAGCTTAAAATCCTCTCTACTGTTCTAGCAAATCAACACTCAGCAGAAATGACCCTGGACTTTCCCGACACGTGTCATCAGGAACAACTGGGAAACAAATGAAATACTGCAGTTGGTGGGCTTCCCTCTAGAGGAAGGCTACAGCCACAAGTTCAGGGTCCAGGCCAACAGCATAGGACTGCCTTGGGTCCCTCTGAGTCAGAGGGCCATTCTTCACAACGGCTGTGACTCCCCAACCAAGAAGAAAAACAAGAAGAAAAACAGCCCATGTCTTCCAGGTGTCCACCCTTACGCCCAGTGGCCAAGGAACTGGAGGAAAGTTACATTTCAAAGCATTATCTTGAGGAAGGAAAAGGTGTGGGGACTTGATAAACCTGTTAAATGAAGACAGAGATTCCGCACCCCACCAGCTGAATAAAGTTTTCCTGTGACAGAGCCATGCTTGTTTACACATTGGTTATGGCTACTTTGAGGAAAGCATAAATTATTTCTATCTGCGTCATCCTCTTCTCTGGGTCAAAGACCTCAGTTCAGAGACTCTTGCATGCAAGACATCTGGGCCGCAAGGCCTGGTGGGGACGGCAGCGCTCACCTGTCTTGAGCTGTGTGCCACTTACTGACATCTCAAAGCCAGCATAGGATCTGTCTTCACGCTCTTGGTTCTGTCCTCGGTCCAGGTCTTCCTAGTGTCCTCTACCAAGCTCTCTGACTTGGACCAGCCCCTTGCCCCTTAGCTCTTACTGGGCCAATTTCCTGTTGCCAGCTGTACCCTAGACGGCGCACATGCGTGTGGGCCCCAGTGCAAAGGAGATGCTGTGTGACCAACTGGGAAGGGGCCTCCCAGGGCTGGAGGACCCATGATGTCCTTTGGGCTGTGACCCTGCCTGCTGGCCTAGAGTCCATGAGCTCAGCTCGCTCATAACAGCGGTCAAGAAAAGCCATTCAATCTGACCAGACCGTGGTGCGCAGCCAACCAGATACTATCACCGTGCTCCCAAAAAGACTACACGGCGCAAATGTGAGGTATGTTACCTGTGGTTATTTAATGATGGTCTAACATACCTGCTTTTTGTTTGTTTGTTTGTTTGTTTGTTTGTTTTTAACCAAATGGTCAAAATGGTCCAATATATTGAGTTTTTGGGTTCTTTTTACCAAACACAAGCAACTCCAGACAGATACTGTGTCCTGCCAGGGGAAGGACAATCAAGGAGTTTGAAGTATGGCTGAGGGAAAGAAATGCCATCACCAACACAAGTCACACGGTATCTTCGATCTGTAAATGTCCTTAAAGCAATCTTTACATTGATAATGGCAGAGGAGTACTTTCTGACATAAACTAGTATTCTCAGAGCTCCTACAGTGGTTTCTCTGAGTTTCTGTTATAACTTTCATCACTTTCTCTCTTGTGTTATGCTAGGCACAAAAATATAAGCAAGACCAATGCCTCCCCTCAAGAGAGGAAGCAGAGATTAATTGTTATGACCCCTGTAGCAACTCATAGCTACATGAGGGATTAAGACAGAATCAGGCACCCAAGAAGGCTTTCTAGCCAGACATGGTGGTAGACACCTTTAATCCCAGCACTCTAGAAACTGAGGCAAGAAAGTTGGGAATTTGAGTCCAGCTAGGGCAACTCAACTTAGCCAGACCCTGTCTCAAAAGAAAAATAAAGTAAAATTTTAAAAGGGCTCGGGAGGTGGCTCAGTGCAATGATCTTGAGTTCAGTACCCAAAACAGCAGCAGCAGCAGGAGGAGGAGGAAGAGGAGAAGCAGGAGGAGAAGGAGGAGGAAGAGATGGAGGAGGAAGAGGAAGAGAAAGATCCTGAACTATGAGTTAAACTGAGCCACACAATGAAGAGAATTTAGAGGACCTAGAATTCAGACATGTCACTGAAGCTTCCTAAAACTCAAACTCTGGGGTGAATTCTAGAAGCAGCAAATGACATAAATTACAGCCCGTGGACCCAGCAACCCTGGAGAGCTATATGTTATGGACTTTTCACCACAACAGCTTTCATTTCCGATCTGGATTGACTTAAGCCCTGCCTCCCCTTTGAGAGCAGTGTGGACCAGAATGATGTAGGAACAGATTCTCTTGCAGAAACACGAGTTGAGCTCCGTGCTGGCTCACGGACTCAGCTCCTGCCACCTCCAGGTTGACCCTGCCTGCCCTGACCAGAAGTGCCCTGGTAAATGGGTGGCCTCTCTTCTGCTTCCAGTTCTGAGTGGCATGGGCATCTCTCAGCCTGGAGCCATTATCCCAAATCAAAGCCCACGGCTGTGAGGAAAACTGTGTGGACATCTCTCGGGTATCAGGGACTTGTCAGCCAGTCAGAGCCAGACAGGCAGGTCCCAGGGAGGGCTGTGGAGCTGAAGGGGTGCTCTCTATGTCACAAACAATGAGACCCACACTGGGTCTTCAGAAAAGGACCCTGTCCACCCAGCCCACCCTACACAACAAGGACCCCCTGTTGAAAGGAAGCAAAAGGGCAGGAAGAGCAAAGGAGTGGAATTTGTACTCACCACTTAAAATCCTCCCAACAGCCCTGGATAACTGTGCTCACACCAATTCCTGCAGCTGGAAGTGGATTTGTGGACTGCCAGGGAGAGGAAAGTTGGTGTATGGGGGCAGGCAGCTGGGCAGGAGCCCTTCTCCACCGTCCACCTGAGCCTCAGTGTCCTCACCAAAGGACAGTTGCAAGCACCAAGACGAGGTGTTTACCCTCACACAGAGCCTGGCACAGAGCAAGCTGCCGCATGTGGCCGTTTTATCATTCTCATAAAATTATAAGCCGCTAGGGAGCTCTGCCAATAAATTATCGACTACTAAGATCATCGATCTTTAAAGTTGTAGTTCTACCCTTTGTCCCCTCAAACCACCTTTGATGTCAACAGAAAGCCTCGCAATTTAGAAACTCAGGTACCCAGGTAAGTCAGCAGCACCTTCCCAAATCCACATACTCATTTTATGTTTTAAAAGGTCCACCCCCCCACCAACAAAACCACAAAACCACCAGCACAGCTCACTTCAGAAACAAAGCTCAAGATTATTGTTATTAAAAAGTGAGGCCATTTGCATTCAGGTCACAGGACTCTCCAGCTGGCCTCCTTGCGGAAGACCTTGTTTGCAGTCACTGGATTGGACTGACCGGTGCTGTCAAGGAGGCTGGAGAGGACGCTGGAGGCTTGTGGTTTGGCTAAGTGATGATTGGATGAAATATCGCTGGTTGGGTTTTACTGAGGATGTCTGCACATTAGAGCTGTTTGCAAAAAAAAAAAAAAAAAAAAAAAAAAAAAAAAAAAAAAAAGGCAAAGCAATACATGGGCAGGATAACTTGGTGTTTTTTCTCATGACTGTTTTTCATTTTGATATTATATCATGAACAGCTGTAAGGATAATGCTAACTGTCCCTTCTGGAAACATCCATCATAAGAATTTATTTATTACTTGGTTGAAATATTTAAAAATTAAAGCATTTCCAGGCTGTCACCATTGAAAGATTTGTAATATTGCCAAAGGACAATGATTTCAGAGCGGCCAATCGTGAGCGTTCACTGAGCAAAAAAACACCCAGCATTCCATGGGTTTGTTTGATGCCACCAAAAGGCACATGGAGAATGGTTCCTTTTTGCATCAAGGACCAAAAATGTCGGCATCTTCAAATGGAGCTGGGAACTGGGGGAATGTACGGGCAGTTGACTTGGGTGGTGCTGGAATGACGGAGACCTGTGGTTTCTGCGGGGGCTAGAAAAGAGAAGAAACCCCAGCCCAGGAGCCTCACAGAACTTTACAATGCATTTTATCACCGTGCAATTGTCCTATAAATTAAGCACTTGTAACACTACACATTCGCGGATGAGGAAACTGAATGGGGAGGCTTATACGGGTCAGCTAGGTAATTCAGTCAGACTGATTCATGTCCGAAGCACCTTGCCGTGAACTCCCAGTGTGCGTTAGGGGAAAAAGGCAGGCCCAGCTCATGTGGTTGGTGCACCAGGTACATCTCCACACTCAGCACCTCACGCCTGCCCCGGAAGGCAGCTCCATGAAGGGCGCAGCCTGTCCAGCCACGCAAGAGCCCTGGGCAGCTGGACATGGCTTGGGAACACAGCCCCAGGCCAGAGCTCAGTCTCAGCTTTAGGGGCTGTCAATCACCTGCTAACAAAAGTCACAAAGAACACAAGCATTTTAGGGAAATGTCGCTGGTGCAGTCTCTCTTATTCAGTGCCCTTTTATTTTTTTTCAGATTTCACTGTGAAATTATAGTTTCTCTGCTATGGTGCAGTTCACAAAACCTGCATGCATAGCATTGCCAGGGGCTCCTGTCCGTGGAGGGCCTTCGCCAGTTGAAAATGCACCCTGAAATTTGGCTCCACGTTTCTCAGACCTCCGCCCATCCTGTGTGGACGGACAAAGGGATTATTCCGTGCCAATCTCAGAGATGTGGCAAAACATCTGATTGTGAAACTTGTCACTACAGAGAAACACTTTTAGAAAACGACTTATTTATTTAAGGACCATTTGAATGGACTTTGCGGTTTACCTTCGGAATTGGGAAGTGGGATTCCTGGGCGCTGAAAGCCTAGGATTTCCCTAAATGATGCAGGCACCATAAGAATGCTGAAGGGCTCTGTGGGAACGGGGCTGGAGCCGTCTGGAAGGACAGTGAGGATGCCCTGCACCCCAACAGGACCCTGCTTCTCCTAGTGTGGGGCCCTTTGAGGTTCCAACAGGGAGGCGTCCCTGGCAGAGCTCCACGCATGTGCCGTTTCTCGGGCTATGATCCCAAGGGCGGAGCTGTGTGAAACCTGGCAAGAAAGGGGCCCCTGCTCAGATGGCACCCCATTCTTTGATCTGCAGCAGGGTCAAGGGCACCCTCTCGAGAGAAGGCAGCCCACAAATCTGGCTTTCCGAGCTACAGAGACACCATTTGGCAGGCACTGCTGCTGCTGCCATCTGGGGCAGCTTGTCCGCCCTGGGGTGCCTGGCGTTTGTACCTCGGATGTGGCCACGAGGTGAGGGAGGTGAACGGTCTTGGTAGGTGGCCACTGAGTCCAACTCCAGCGTCTTCACTGTGCCCTGAATGGTTTGGCTCCGCGGACAGCAGGGAGAGGAAAGCACCCTGACTCACCGCTGCAGGCTCAGGGTGGACAGCAGAACCCCGTGCCTGTGCTTCGGCATCTGCAGAGGGGGCAAAAATCTCTGCATGAGACAGAGGATCACAGGAGGGGAGGAAGGGAGGGGGGAAGGAAGGAGAAGGGAAGGAAAGAGAAGGGAGAAGAGAGAGGGAGGGAAGGAAAGAAGGAAACAAGAAAAGAGCAAAAAGGGAGGCAGGGAGGGTGAAAAGCAAACCACAGCAAAGCTGCCTGCCTGCTTCTCACAGGTCTGAGAGCGCTTGTTACCTCCTGGTTCACCATGGAGTCACGGGGATCACTGACAGCTCAGCTCTTGCGCTTCTTCCAGAATGCAAGGCTGCTCCTCTCCACCTAGGAGCGTAGGCCTCCCCACCTGCTACTTCAGTGTCCCCACTGTGGACCCCAGTGCCCCTCCGCTGGATTAGACAGAGAGTGACTGTGGGCGGTGGGTGTCTGCAGTGTGACAGGCATGACCAGGGACCCAGGGCAGCCGAGGACCTCTCACCCCTCTTCCCTGTGTCTTCCTGTGGGTGCTGGTTTGGGTTGCAGCCGAGCAGGGCCTGTCTTTGGGAGAGTGTGGCAGGGACAGAGCTGCCCCCTCATGCCTACAGCCCGCAGAGGAGCACGAGGTCCCACATGCTGGGGTGGAGATGGTGCCAGTGCCGGGCTGGGAAGATTCCCTCTCCAGCCCCATCTCTGCCCCTCTAGCTCGTGCTCCACTCCCCTGGTTGTTTCTCTACTATTTTCCTTGTAACTGCCAGGCCCCTGCTTTGCCTTCGCCCCTGTCCCAACCCCTTAAGTCAACTGCAAAATCAAAGTTCCAGGCCCTTTAGACTCTGAGGGGGAGAAGGCGGTGCAGTCTGAGACCCGGGGAAATAAGGAGGCCCTTTCGTGGTCCAAGAAAATGCCATTGGCCTAGCTTAAAACAGGCTACGTCTCCTGACCCCCCCTCCCTGCCCCCAGCACCATCAATTAGAAGCACTGTTGAGTGAAATACCACTGTTTAGGGGACAAAACTCTAACTGGAAATCATTAGCTTTTTACTTTTTTTTTTCAATAAATTATGGTCTAAATAACCAAATAATGAATCTCTCACTAAGCAGCATAATCAATCTTCATAACGCATGGAAATACTCTCTGGAAAGATTGCGTTTTACTGCTGTTGAAAACCTTAGTTTCATCAAATAAAGGGACAAATTGCCATTCAGGAAATTATTCTTGGGCTAAAATATGCAATCAACACTTAGCTTCCCACCTGCACAGTCCTGGAGTGGGCGCAGGGTAATGACATTTGACATGCAGCTTGTTACACTCCTGACCCGGGAGGAGGTTTTCATATTTTTTGGTTTGTAACGTCTGGCAAGATTCCTGAAGTAATTTCCAATTAAAGTCCCTGGTACTTGTCAAACCCGAGGACATTGCCCAAAAGATGGAATAACTTCATGAAGCAGAAACCTGGTTCCCTTTGTCCAGCCTTTTAGCTGAGTGTGCAATTATTGTGCTCTTTCGCTGCAAAAAGTGTGCAACTCAACAGAGTGCTCACTGTCTGTCTTGTCCTCTAAGCGAACACAGAACTGGGGAGAGAGGTGTGCCAAGTCCATAACCTGAGCTCTTCTACCCCTCCTGGCCTTGCAGGGGCAGGGAGGCGCTGCTTCTTTATTTTCAGCATATCTGTTCACTCCCCAAGTGGCCAAGGGCAGACTCAGCCCGCACAGTGACCCCCTTGACACATCCCACTGGTCTCAGGAGGAAGCACTTCGCTCTTTGTCTCACTACAGTTCAGATTGGTCCAGACTATCGGGGACCTGGCCAAGATCCCCAATCTCCCAAATGAGTGTATGGTGAAGACTTAAATAAATGAGACAAGTGGTATGATTTTTAGGGCTCTAGGAGGATCAAAACCCTCTGCAGAGTTCCAGACTCTGTGGGCTAAGACAGGAAATGTCTCTGGACGGCCCATATTTATTTAGTATTCAAACAAGGAAAGCTTTAGAGTGGAAAATGCAGGAAACCTGAGCAGGACCTTGGGAGAGGTTCAAGGACCCCTCCAAGCAACAGACTATGCTAATTAAGGAGAGAACTATCCTAGGAGAAAGTCTCCAGGTGACTTTCACTACCAGAGTGAGATGCCTGCAGCCACAATCTCCATCCTGTTAATTGGGGTTAGAGCTAGGTGGCCTCAGCTGTGGCTTGTCTCGCCCCCTGAGGTGTCTCCTCGTTTTTAGTTCAGCCACACCCTGGCCATGATGCAGCCCTGCACGTATATTCTGCTTCAACGGCTCCCAACACCTGACCTTCCCTGGGAGGGAGACCATGAGGTAAGAAGACCACCACACAGGGGACCCAAAGGCCACCTCAAGCTTTCTGTTCCCCCATGGGTCTGGGAACCCATCCTTGCCTCCCATTTGATTTCGAGCTGTGCAAGGAAAATTTCTGCACTGGGCACAGAGTCCCGACTTACACACAAGTGATCCAGCAATACCAGGACATCAGTGTGTTTACTAATGTTTAACACTTTCCCTAAGTAATCTTCTTGCTATTTATTGATTCAGTCAGCGATGTAGTGTGTGTCTGCTTGGACCAAACATCTGAGAAACAAAGACGATAAAGATAATCAAGATAATAAAACATAGTCGCAGGGCTCAAGAGGTTTGCAGACCAGTGAGGCCCACAGAAGGAAGAGGCTGTGGTAGAGGCTCGCGTGTCGGATCGCCTGTGATTAGTCACAGCAGTGCGTCCAGGACAGCTCCCTGGAGGAAGGGTGCTCGTGCTGAGCCCCGAAGGAGGATGTCAAACAGAGAGCTTAACACCCTTAAACTTCCTCAGACAGAAACAAAGGCCAGAAAGTTTCCTCCCTCATCATGGCCCGTGAATCTGAAGACAGAACATGAGCAAAACAGAGCCGATTGAGTCCGAAAGTCAAAAGCTCATGGGGGAGCACAGGCCTCAACGAGCTTCCCACGCAGGGTCCCCATGACCCAGCAGCACCCAGAAATGCTGCCCTGCAGGACGGGGCACTTGGGTTTGGGAATGAGACAGTTCTATCTTCCTAGGAGCCCTTTTCACAAAAGTCCCCTCCGTTGTGAAGAACCACTCTCCATGTGTGACCGAGCCCCACTCAGTATGGGGCGACTGGCCATTCACAGGGGGCAACGCAGAGTGAAATCCACACCCACACCCAGCACGAACCCTCTGCACATGGACCAGCCCTTTAATGTGAAAAGTAAAACTTCTAGAATTAAGCATAGAATATCTTCATAACCTTAGGACAGGGATGGATGGTAAAATTGTCTTTTAAAATAATTTCAGACTTACAGAGGAGCAGAGGAGATGGCACAGAGAGTTCCTTTGTAGCTGGCACCCACCTTCTTTCAAAGCTAACGTGTTTCATAAGCGTGGTACGATTATGAAAACCAAGAATCTAACATGGCCCCACACTACTGGCTCTATCTGAATGTAGGAAGGCTTTTTAAAAGACACACAAACTCTAAACATGAAAGACTAATAAGTGCGACCTTACTAAAATTAAGACTTTCTGCTCATCAAAAGATGCCATAAAGAAAAGTAAAAGGGAAGAAGCAAATGGGGATCAATATTGGCAACACCTATGATCAATGGAAGATTTCAACTAGAAGACAAGAAGGGTAAGAAGAGCATGCACAGGGGCTGGGGGTTTAGCTCAGCAGCATAAGTGCCTGCCTGGCAAATGTGAGGTCGTGAGTTCGATCCCCGGCACCAAAAAAAAATAAAAAATAAAAATAAAAAAAAAATAAAAAGAAGAGCATGCACAGATTAGGAGTGCAAGGCAAATTACCTAAAGAAAAATAAGGAAAAGGTATGGATGGGCCAACAATCACGGGAAAGACTGCACAATCTAACTAAAAATTCGACAAATGCAAACGAAGCAGTAGTGAGTTGCTGAGAAGATGCGATCGACGTTCATCCGTGGTGGGGCTGTACATTGCTGCGGTCGCCTCGGAGGCGACAGAGCTCCTGTAAGGTGAAGCTGCCCACCCATGCTCCAGAGCTTCCCACTAAAACTACAGGCTGCCCCCCCCAGGAAAGATGCTCGCTTGCACGTGGCAGATGTGTGACAGCCTAGCTCCCTGAGGGCGTCCCACACCGGGGCAGTCTGCAGAACACACCACACCTCAGCTGGGAGAGGCTGTGACAAAGTGGCTTGGTGTCCCCGGGAATAACAACACACCCTTGAGCGGCAGCTGTCCTGCACCAGCGTCTGCCCTGATGGGTCACGCTTCCCAGGGGTGGGCGGGACTCTCCTGAGCACGGTCACCAGCCAAGTGAGTCCCAGGTCCAAAGCCCCAAGTGCTTCCTCCTTATATCCCTCCCAGTCTCTACCCAAGGCCCAAGGTCTCTACCCAGGGGAGAAGGCGCTGCTGGGCAGCTGTGGCGCTGGTGTGGTCTTCCTGGGCAATCCCTGGAGGGCAGTTTGACCCCCAGCCACTGGGCACTTTCTTTCCAATGAGAGGTAGTAATACCTCTTCACCCCCAGCCCAGTGAGCATTTCCAAAGAAACGAGGAGAGAGCCCCTCCACATCCTGGCACCAAGGTAATTTTTAAAGCTGTGCTCAAGGCCCTTGCACCAGGCACTGCACGAATTAGCCTGATGTATTAACCTGTCTGTGAAGGAGTCTGTGTGCTTCTAGTTGTGGTAAAATAAACACAGGCCTCTGAGCGTGGAGGAGGCTGGGCTTTGTCAGGACCCGGGCTGATCCTGCCCACACCACTCTCACCCCATGACAAATGAGCAGGGGCCTAGAACGTGAAACTCTGCCTTCCGTGGGGGAAGAAAACACAGTCAAATCTGAATCTGAAGACTTTTTTACAAATTGAATAGAAGAAAGCCGGGAGTCCTCTCATGGCTTCCATTTACCCACACGTCCTGGGTAAAGCGATCACAGCAGCGGGATGGGAGGAAGAGGAGGAGAGCTCCGGGGTGGGACGGAGGGGCCAGCCGGCCTGGGAGCCTGGGGCAGGACCTGGATGAGGTGTGAACGGGACCCTGCAGGGTGGGTAAGAGCTGGAAGGGAAGAGGAGGGAGAGGAAGGCATTACAGGGGAGGCTGCAGGGACCTCGAGGCCTCGATTGCTCCTGAAGGAGCCACTGTGGCTTGCTGAATGTTTTTCTTTGTTTGTTTGTTTGATCCAAGAGCCAATTAGAAGTAGACATCATCTTTGGTTCTCACAGCTCTTAATTCTCTTGTCAAGACCAAACTCCATCATTTCACAAATGAAACAACTACGGTTTGTGAGGGTAGCATGGCTTGAGTATCATCGCATCCCCGTGCAGAGGGCAGGGCCAAAGCAAAACCCACATCTCCCCAGCCAGTGCTGGGTCTCCCGGCCCCAGCCCCGGACTCTGTCTGCTTTCCAGAGCACACACTGGGTTCCACCCTGCCAAGGATAAGCGATGTACCCCACCCTCAGCTTCTGACTGCGAGAGCCAGACGTGACTCAAAGGAAACGCCGTCACTTCAGGGTGAAGGCTGCAGGACATGGGCGAGCAGGTGTCGCCACCCCCAAAATCTCCCACGAGGACAGAGGGGTGAGCCACAGGA
>PVJX010016657.1:0-39864 GCA_004027295.1 Dolichotis patagonum | reverse complement strand
TCATAAGACAATGCAATTACAACCTCAAACAGGAAGTGAGTTCAGCGCAGGTGTTCAGAGAGCAAATGAATTAAAAATATTCCTCACTGACTTTATAGTATAGAATGGATAGCAGAGAACTCTGTATTAATTCAGTTTTAAAGAGATTCCTCTTTGGTATAAGGTAAGACTTTTATATCTCTAGTTTCCATGCATGTTGTTCTATATCCACTAATAGACAAGTACCTACTGTAGGTGTTTACAGATAGTGAGAATACACTTACACTCCTCAGGGCACTGTTGGACCAGAGATATGCTGTAATATTCTTCCTATTCCTGGCACAATTGGTGGAGAGGCAAAAATGAAAGGAACTTAGAAAAATACATCTTAAAAGCAGCCTGCAAACAGCAGACTAAAGTGAATTACACCCAAAATGATTGAATTGGGAAGATGATTCACACACTGTTGTGTACATTGTCACAGCTATCTGGGGAGGAGGCAAGTTTCCACAAGTACACATGAGGAAAAGCTGTTTATTAACCATGTAAAACAGGAGCAGAATAAGCACTGAGCATATGTTATCTGTCTGGTCAGTATGTGTAGCATTTTTAACCTTAAGGAATGAATATTTAGTTACAAGGAGAAAATAGTTATAAGCAGGAATAAATTTTATATATATATATATATATATACATATATATATATATATATATATATATATATATATTAGAGCGCAGATTTGTATTGGCCTCAATATATCTGTTCAGTTCTCTATCAATGAAAAAATGGGCTCCTGTGCAATTTCAGGACTAATAACAAGTATTACTTCATGATTTGATTGTACAAAAAGACTTAAGCAGGAAGATTAACACACAATCATATATAGAAAGAACATACTTATCTATGATTCTTTCCACTTTCTGAAGTGACACTGAAGAAGAGCCAGAAGTTGCAAGGTGCCAGGTACAGTGAATAAAGTATATACTTGAGGACACACCACAGCACTTTTTTCAGATCTTCCTTTCTGTTGGACAACACTTGGCAGCAGGATTAACTGAATTTTGTTCACACCTCACCATGAAAAAGAATGGTCAGTACTTCTTTTAAAGGCTGAAGAATGTTGACGTAAGTGTGTTCAAAGTGAGGGTGTAAGGCCAGACATGGTGGCACATATCTGTAGTTTCAGCACTGGGGAGGAGGATTGTTATGAATTCGAGGCCAACCTGGACTACAAAGTGAGTTCAAGTTCAGCCTGAACTGTATAGTGAGGCTCTATCTCAAAAAAAAAAAATTGTGAGAGTGTATTTTGAGGAGGATTACTGGCAATATGTCTTTTGCTGTAATACATTTTAAAAATTTAAACATTCACCCTATGTAATCAATGACCCCTAGTATATACACATATAGAGAGACATGTGTGGGTATATCCATACATATATATGTAAATATGTTTTAAATGGTCTTGCAATTTTCATAGTTTCATGCATAATTTAATGTTAATTTCACCATAAACCTTTGTCTATTAGGTTATTCATGTGTTTCTCCTGTTTTGTCTTTGGTTTTTAATATAACCATTCCATTTCATAATTGTGTAATAACTCGTAAAACCAACAAGCATTCCTTTGATAGAAAGAAGTAAGAAAATTACTCTCAGATAGATATATAGATAATAGATATAGATATAATTATCAAACCTGGAAAGCCATTTACAATTTAAAATTTCATAAAAATCACAAACCTCTAATGTTTTTAAAATTTATACCTTTTTGATCAGTTGCAATTCAATAAGATATGTCATTTCCAGAGGATTAAAATAATCAATAACCCTTCCAAACACTATAAAATGTGAATCAAAGTCATATTAGGATATTGTTGGAAAAAGAGTAGTTTTCTATCCTTTGTGGTTTTTCAAAGACTCAGTATTAGGTAAGTATCATTTTTCTAACATTGAACTTTGCCTCATAGGCAGGGATTAGTTGTAGCTGCTAGACTAGTCATCCAGAATGCAGTTCCAGGTTGACCGTACATTTGATTGACCCTTGGGAAGTAGGTTGTTTAATAGTGTCTTTACTTTTCTTATGGTGAGGGACCAAAAATCTCTGCAACATTGGTAACATTAAGTAACAGCCTAAAATTTATATAGATCATACTGCTATCTCAGAGAAAAACATCAAACTACATTTAGCTAGAATAATTTCTCCCTGAAAAGGAGTGCCCTGACACTGTGAAATGGGATTTTCAGGGAAATAAATCAGTTTACAGAAAAGAAATTACCATTCTGAAGTATTCCCAATTACTAATTTCCTTGAGTGTATGAACAAAATGAAATTTATTAACAATAGAAGTGGAAGTAGGGTACAACCTAATCACATGGAGAGCTTCAATATCTAGATATGACGATTTCTTCTAAATGTGGGTTTTCTCCGTCTGGAAAGGTCTGTCCAAATTTGAGACTAACATGAGCAAGAATATACAACTCAAGAAGTTTCCCCTAGGATCCCATTATATTCCTAGCAGAGAACCAGTTATGTTATTGTATGATGCCATAGAAAATAAAATATCATCTACACCAGAGAATACATTTCCTTTTCCTCTGTTGCAAGAATACCACTCTTATGAATTGCATAGCATTTTTATGTTTTTATTTTTCTTTTTGTTTTGTTTTTGAATGGGGGTGGCAAACTTTATCATTTAAACAAGCAGTATTAAATAATACATATAAAACATACTGCATATGTACTAAGTGGGGCAGAGAATACTCTTTATTACATAACCAAATTAAATAAATACTAAATAAACAGTATAGTTTGAAGAATTAGTGCACCTAAGAAAAAGCCATACATGCTTCTGAAGGAAAGTAGAATGCCATCAATTTATTTAATTGTCCTGGCATAGTTACCAGATTGGTGACAGATAGCCAGAAATGGTAAAATAATCTTCTGCCCTGATTATTACAGACATGCAAAAATATCCTCATAACACAATCAGATAAAAACACAGATGAATTTGTTAATGAAATCAGAATGATTGGAAAAGTATCCTTAGTGAGAATTCTGTCAAATATAGCAAACTGACCAGCACATTTTAGAGGTTTAACAATACTGGTTACCTAATTGGTCTTCTCATATATTCTATTCTTAGAAGTTCAGTACGTAATAATATGTAAGCCATTTAATTAATAATATATTTTTGTCATCTCTCTTGAAGCTTTGTAGATTCTACAGAATACATTCTTTCTCCAACTCCTGTTCCACACCTCTGTCTCTACACTGTTTTCCTTCTGCCTCAAATCAAACTTTACTGTATGGAAATTAGTCATTACCTTCCTGTTGTCTTTTCACACATAGTCGACATTATGAGAACTGATGGAAATACAAATGCAACCAGATATAATTAAATCAAGTTATCCCAGCTATGCTGCAAAGCTGCCATTTCCAACAGTACATCAGTTAGAAACATTTTGAAATTTCCTGAAAATTGGAGGATTCACCACCACCTCATGACACAATTACGTCATCCAGAGTTGGGATAATGTATTCATAATGCTCCTGACTTCACACCATACCTGCATGGGAGACAGTTATTGCACTGTCCAGGCTTCGCTAATGGTTACTAATTAGAATCCAGTACAAATAAACACAGCAAATTCATTTATCAGATCTACTCACTGGTACAAGGGTGAACCATGTAGACTGCATTCTGTGTAGCACATGAAAGAATGATGATTTGAGAAGAATATTTGGAAATCACTCAGAAGAATTTTTATCTCCCTTTCAACTTCTATTGAATGAGATGACATTATACCTGGATATGATCATTAATTTTATTAGTCCTTTCTGCATGGTAGGTTTTAAGCATGTTACCCATCATATTCCCAGAGAGTGATAACATAGCACTTTTTTGTTATCTTCCTCTGTCATGCACATTTTGACTGTAGAAGAGATAAAGTGGCGCCAGAGTAGTGGGCTTCCACAGGACAGTTGATATATCATTTAAAATTCAAATAATAAAATTATCTTTTCCTCACTTAAGTCTTGACATTGAATCCAGCCAAATAGACTTAATTTCCTTTATCTGGGCTCCATTTTTAAGACTTGGTAGCCCTTTCCAAGGAGCTTACAGGTGTAGGCACACTTCATAATCACCTCAAGTCTTGACCTCAAGCACATGTACAACTGACGGTAGGGTGCATAAAATACTGACACAAGAAAGATGGGCAATCACACCACAGTGAACGTATTCTTTCTGTGGGGGTTTTCCAGTTTCCCAGAATTTCAGACCCTTCTCTTTGTGGTGATTTTCTCTTCCCATGTGACAATCTTACTCGCAAATTTCACCATAATAGTGGTCATCAAACTCAGTCGCAACCTTCACACACCCATGTACTTCTTCCTCTTTGGCCTCTCCCTTTCAGAAACATGTACCACTATGGTTATCATCCCCAGAATGTTAGCAGACTTGCTTTCAGAAAGCAAGACCATTTCTCTTCCTGAGTGTGCTACACAGATGTTTTTCTTCTTTGGTTTAGGAGGAAATAACTGCTTTATCTTGGCTGCCATGTCTTATGACCGTTACATTGCCATCCACAACCCACTGCGTTATCCCATGCTAATTACAAGGACGGTCTGCTTTCAGCTCATGATGGCCTCTGTCGTGGTTGGATTCCTGGTTTCTCTGTGCATTGTCATCATAGTATTCAATTTGTCTTTTTGTGACTCTAGCACCATCCGGCACTTTTTTTGTGATATTGCACCTGTAGTCTCCCTTGCTTGTAATTACACATTTTTTCAGAAAATGGTTCTGCTTGCATTCACTGCCTTCGTATTAGTGGGCAGCTTTGTTTTAATTATGATTTCCTACATCTTCATTGCTTCCATAGTTGTGAAGATGTCTTCTGCAAAAGGGAGGTATAAGGCCTTCTCAACTTGCTCCTCTCACTTCACCGTGGTCTCCATACACTATGGATTTGCTTGCTTTGTCTATTTGAGGCCCAAGAATAGTGACAGTGACTCACTCAGCGAAGATACACTGATGGCTGTGACATACACAGTGCTGACACCTCTGCTTAACCCCATTATTTATAGTCTCAGGAACAAAGAAATGCAAGTGGCTCTGAGGAAAGTACTAGGCAGTATAATTGATAAATAAAAGAGCCTAGACCATTTAATGTGTGTGAAAAAAAGTAGAGTCCTTCCAATAAATGTGTTGACTTAGTATTCAAAGCAATTCAAGTGTTGTCTAATTGCCTTATGTATCCTAGTCTTCCTGTTTTCCTAATGCAAAACAGAAAAAAAGACAGGATGGAAATTTTAAATGTTATGACACAATTATATGTATACAAACTCGTGCAAGGAAACACATAAATATGAATGTAGTAAACATATCAAACCAAATATTAAAACATCGTAGTTTCAAAACATTTGTTCCCTTTGTTGAAAGAAAAAGGCTGAAAGAAAGCATGGGCAAGAGTGAAAGGGAGAGGGAGAGAGAAGAAAGGAGAGAGAGAGAGAAGAAATGTAGAGTGGGAGATTACTGTAATCAAAAAGACTTTAGAGTTGACACCAAGGAATAAGCATAATACCGAGAAACACCTAAGAATTTTAAGAAAAGATATTTTTCCAAGTCTACTCAAATAAATATGAAAACAAGATTGGAACTGACATATTTATAGAAAGCATGAGGTCAAAAGTGACCTCAAAAGAAATGCACCTTTTATCACACAAGATTCTAAAGAAATTATCTTTAAAAATCTGAAAAAAATCTATTTTTTTGCATTGCAAAACAAAGGGTTAGACTATGTTTTCATAATTGACTTCAGTTAACTATGTTTAGTTTCAGTTTGTATTTGCCACTTCTCAAAATATTGCAGTGCTACTTAAATTGAGTTATGGCATGGACAATTATAAATATTAAACCCACAAAGATAGAAGGTTATGTATTAATTCCAATCTGTTCAAAGACACAGTAGTGAGGTTTTCAAGTGGATTATGGAAGAAACTGGGTCTTGTGAGGAGGACATTTTGAGGACCCATTATTTAATGATTCTCCCCACTGTGAGAGATGCTAGCATGTCTGAAGCAGGCCCAAGGGACTAAGTTGGGAAAAAGGAACAAAAGTTTGGTGGCAAAGTTTCAGTAAGTAAAGAAAAGAATATGGTTAGTAAGCAAAGGGCCCCAAGGGCAAAGGCATTACTGCTTCATAGCTGGGTAATACCAGTGTCAGTTCTGGGAATGTTTTGTCCTGAAGATGGTAAATAAATGAGTTAGAAATGTGCTGGTTCTGGCGGAATTCCAGAAGAGGCGACTTCTCTTTAACAGAGCTGAGAAGCTGATATGCTTTTCTCAGAAAACCAGGATAATTAAGATAAAGAGAAAAGTTGATGTGTGATGGAGACAATTCCAGAATTAAAGTAGGACATCTTGGGGGAAAAACCAGCAAAGCATCTCTTTGGAGTCTACCTCCAAAGAGATGAAGCATCACGTTGCCCCAGATTGAAGGAGGTAGCATAATCTCTGAGGGGCCAAAAGTGTTTACTGATGGTGTCAGAGCCTAGGGGGCCTGCAGGTCCCATTTTGTCAATGCTGAATTGTAACATGATGGGAATTTCTGACTGCACATTTTACACACTTTCAATGCCACTTGCTAAGTATTAAATAAAGTCTTGATTTCCCTATACAATATTTTCAACTATTTCACTTAATTATTTTAATACTTAATTTTGAAATCTAAGGATTTTTTTCTTGCTATCTGCAGCAGGACCTAGCTCTCAATACTCTAAGTAAGCAGAGCCATGGGGAAATTAGTCTCCTGGTAACACTCTGGTTTTCCTTACTTATTTTATATATGAAAGCATTTCATACTGATTTGCAAGGAAAATATCACTCATGTAATTAAAATATATTTGGCATTGAATAAAAGTTTCATTTATTATGCCATGGTGCAAATTTTCAGTAAATTTTGGAAACATGTCTTAAAATTAATTTAAAAAATGAAAAGAATGCAAGTGTAGCCAACCATTCTTTACGATTTACACCCCTAAACTTCTGTAATATTAGAAATATTATTCTATTCTTTACCATGTCCAAAATACTTAAGTTCAAGATTTACTTTGAAGAAAACTATAAGTTTTATTCCTAAAACAATTTCAAGATGACAGGTGATCTACGAGAATAAAGGGAAGGAATTACTGGGATAAAACTGGAGATCAGCTTTGGAAATAGAAGACTTTCTTGGAGACTTCCCCAAAGAGTAACTGAAATGGAAAAATTCTCTTGGTTTTCTGGGAAGATAAGATATATTCAAGTATTAGAGTCCAACAATAACTACTGTTATATATTTTTGTGCCCCAAAGCAGATTTTGTGTTTTCTCATGAATGATATAGTGATCATAATTCGTATCTTCATGGGCATTGAGACTGTCTTCCTTCAGCTTTTCCTGTATGAAATTCTCTTTTCATGGAAGAGAGTGCTTACATTTCCAAATCCTCACTGTGCACTGATGTCTCAGAGTAATAAAGTAGGAAAGCAGGAAAGGCTGAAATGAAGAGGGAGGAAATAAGAAAAGATGAATAGAGGAAATGAGGGAGGGAAGGAAAGAGGGAATAAGGAAAGGAGCCAAGGAAGGAGAGAAAACAAATATAAAAAAGAAAAATAATGAACAAAGTTCACCTTTTCCAAGCTCTATGGTTTAAATTTTACATTTAGAATGTTGCCCCATTTTGAGGAGAAATAAGTGTCCAACTTCATTGGTTTCATGTGGATAGCCAATTGATCCAGTATATTTGTTTTAGCATCTTTTATTAAATATTAGGACTATATGGGAGTGTAGACTGGTGCAGCCACTGTGGAAATCAGTATGGAGCTTCCTCAACGAGCTAGGATTGGAAGTTCCATTGAGTCCAGCTAGTCACTTCCTGGGCATTTTCCCAGAAAAATTGAAAAGGTTATGTCTCAATGATATATGTGTTTATAGCAGCACAATTTGGGATAGCTAAATCTTGGAAATAACCAAAATGCCCATCAGCTGCAGAGTGGATGAAAAAAATGTGATTTTTTATACAATGGAATGTTACTCAGCTATCAAAAAGGATGATCTTGGGGCTTTTATAGGTAAATGGAAGCAACTTGAGACTATTCTCACGAGTGAAATAAGACTCATAATTGTAAATATCACATTGTCTCTCTATTGTAAAAAGTAATAAAAACTGTAGGAGTAATAAGATCCAAGATGTATAATAGGTATTGTAAAAAAGGAAGGGCAGCAAAGTCCTCTAAAGGACATAACTGGATGTATATTTAAGTGTGTAAGATAGATAATCATATTACTTTATGTTGGATCATTGAACAGAATGGTTTGCATTGTCACTGTTTTTCCACTTTTTATGCTTGGATTTTATAACTTGAACAACTACTTCTAAGATGATAATATGTAATTTATCAACTAGTGATTTCTTAGTGTTAATATTTCTTGAAATTCGTTATTATTTCTACCCTTTTTTCTGTTTTGTTTCTTTTTCTTTAAAAATAAATAAATAAATAAATATTAGGACCATAGACATATGGGTTAAATTACTGACTGTCAGTTCTTTCTCGTTGGTTTCCATGTCTATCCATGGCCAAAACATACCTGAATTATTGCTTTGCAGTAAGTTTTGAAATTGGGAATTAAAAGTCCTTCAAAATTTAGCTTCTCTTGTGACTGCAAAATATTGTGAATATTCTGGATTTCTTGCAATTCTTTATGAATTTTAAAGCAATCAATCAACTTCTATAAGGAAAATAACTGGAACGCTGATAGACATTGTGTTAAATATTGATCAGTTTGGCATGTGTTGCCATCTTACAATGCTAAGTCTTCTGATTCATATTCAAGGGATATTTTTCCATTTATTTAGGTATTCCTTCATTTTTTTAAAAGATGCATCATCATTTTCAGTGTATATGCTTTGGGATACTTATGCTAAATTTATTCTTAGGATTTTTTTTATTTTATAACATATTTTTTCCTTAATTTCATTTTTTCATTCTTCATTGCCAGTAAATTTTTAAAAAGAAAAATTCCTTATTACATTATATTGTTATATATGATATCATGTATTAAACTCATATCTTGCAAAGTAATATTTTCCAAATTTCTTTTTTAATAGTTTTATTACTGGTGTATAGAACATTTATTGATTTTTATATGTTGACATTCTATCTTGCCACTTAATCATATCTAAAAGTCTTCTACTAAAATGTTTAAGATTTTCTAAGTGAAGGATAAAATCATCTGAAAATAATCATAGCCTAACTTCTTCCTTTCCAATTAGTATTTAATTTCTTTTACTTGCTCTATTGCTCTAGATAAAATTTTAAATAATATATTGAACAGAAGTCATAAGAGTGAACAGTTTTGTATCATTCCTAATATTAGGAGGATCACTTTCAGTTTTTCTCCATTAAGAAAAATATTGATGGTATTTTTATTGGAATTTCACTGAATCTATATATAATTTTTCATGATAAAGGATGAAGTTTTCTTAATAGCATGGTTCTACCCCTCCACAGTGTATGCCTTAAAGGAAATAAAACTGTTAGAAAGTTATTTGTGAGCTTGATCTCGTTTACCCTTATGTGTCGGTTATATTCCCTGAAAGCAAGAATTGAAAGCCAACAGAATCAATAAACAGAGCAAAAATTTCATTCAACCACCCATTATTTATTAAATTTATTTCACTGACTCTTGTCAAATAAGTATTAAAGCTTACTTTGTTCCAGAATTGTAAAAATTAAAGAGTAGGGAAACTTTATTTGACTGCCTATATGAGGCTTCCATAAACTTTACATAGTTTCATTTAGTTTCATCTGGAGCTTCAAGAAGACTTCCTAGAAGTAGTCACACAACACACAGGTTGGAACCTGAAGCATAAATGAGGTTGCCCAGGTGAACGGAAAAGTGTATGGCAGACGGAGATAACTGCATGTGAGAGGGTCTTGAGGCAACAAAGAATGTGGATATGGTTAAGGATATAAAATAAGATCAAATGATTTATTCCTATAGTGTGTATCCTGAGGGATCAAGAAGAAATCAGGAGAAGTACAAAGAAAACAAGGGCCACATTCAAAGCCTTCTAAGACATGTCAAAAGTCGTTATATTTATTCTAAGATGTATGGAGGATTTAATGAAGGAAACATCTGTTTAGAATTATGGTTGTCATATGGAGAATGAAGTGGAAGAGAAATAGAAGAATAAATTTGATTATAGGTTGTGTTTGTCTGTCTCATTTAAGGAAACAGAACGAATAGAATATATGTATATATGTAGAAAATATACATACTTAATCACCTCAGCTATCTCTCTAAATACATGCAAACATTTCCTGTTTATCTGTTTGTCTGTCTATCATCTATCTATATATGTATCTATCTATCTATCTATCAATTTTCATCTATCTATCTATCTATCTATCTATCTATCATCTCTCTATCTAGCATCTATTTACCTATCATCTATCCAAAAGAGGCATGGAGATTTTTTCAAGGATTTGTCTTATACAATAATTGTGGGAGACAAGTCCAACATCCACAGAGCATGTGAACGGATTGAAAATACTGGCAAGAGTTGATGAGACAATCTAGAGTCTAAAACTAGTCATCAGGCAGAATTTATTCCTCTTCAAGGGACCTGAATCTTTTAAGACTTTCAATTAATTGACTAAGACCTATCTACATTTTGGAAGATAATCTGCTTCATTCAATGTCTATTAATTTAAATATTGATTAGTATTTTTAAAATGCTATCAAAGCAACATCTAGACTGAGGCTAGGTCAAACAGTTCAGCATTAATGTCTAGTCAGGTTGACACATGAAGTTAATCAACACAGGGGTAGCACTGGGAACTAAATGTAAGAAGGAACATCTTGAAGTGAAAGCGCTAACAGTGAAGATGGGAGAAGTAGCACACAAATATTGGGTTCAGAAACAATGAGTCTGTGAATGAATGTAGAAGAGCAGAAGGAGAAGAGAAAGAAATATTCTTACATTTTTGAAACAGTACAATGAATGATAGTGCCTCTTTCTGGAGAGAAATAATTTAAGTATTGATCTAGTCAGCAAATAAAAATAAGATACTCAGAGGTGAGACAGTCTAACTTTCCCAAGCTTCCTTAGCATGGTGTCAGTCTGAGATTTGCCCTAGTCAATCCCTGAGTAGTTCAGAAACTCTGCTCTTTCCTAGAAAGGAAGTCACACCTTAGATCTGATAGAGGAAATTGCAGGTTATCTAGGAGCACCATGTCCTACTCTGTCTAGTGGCCTCTTTACATTCAAGACTAGAATCAGAGGCCACGAGCATAAACCACAACTTTGTGGTCCACAAGCCCGTACCCAACAGGTAACTTTGTGCAAGAAAAACTTCTCCTTTAATTTGACTGCCTGTTATAGTTTGTCATTTTACTCTTATAACATGCTTAGTCAATGATGATAATTATCATGCAGATTTCAAGACAAATTGCTATTGAAAATGGATATTATTTTAAAGATTTGGAAATAAAGAAATCTTAAATTATAGCAGATAACTAGCTGTGAAAAATTTTGAATGTAACTTAAATTTCAGAAGGTAATTTATGTGAAACAATTTTTCTTTATTACAAAATATTTATTAAACTTATTATGAATATGTGACTTATTATTTTTCCTAAAAATCCACCTCCTATAATTACTAAAGGAATCTATACTGACTAATCATAATCAACACATATAATTCAAATTCAGACACTCATTCTTTCTATTATTGTATCTATGAGATCTTATTATTATATCGTTATACAAAATAACAAATGTCACTGAGAAAATATTTTCCGACCAAGCTCTCTCTTCAAAGCCTCTTTGATTTCCTTGTTCCTGAGACTGTAGATGAGGGGGTTCAACATGGGGATAACCACCATGTAGAACACAGACACCACCTTGTTCTGGTCAGTGGAGTAGCTGGACTTGGGCATCACATAAATGAAGAAAATGGTTACAAAGTAGAGAGTCACTGCAGTGAGGTGGGAGGTGCAGGTGGAGAAGGCTTTGCGGCGCCCCTCAGGGGAGCGCATCTTCAGGATGGTGATGAGGATGTAGATGTAGGACACTGCTATGACAAACACTGTGACCACAATGATGGAGCCAGAAGAAAATGAGGGAACAACTTCAGGGATGCTGACATCAGAACAGGAGAGCTCAACTAAAGGAGCAAAATCACAGAAAAAGTGATTGACCCAATTTGGTCCACAAAAGAGTAAAGAAAAGAAGGAAAGAGTAAAGGAGGCAGCATTAATAAAACTACCTATGTAAGACACTACAAGTAACTGGATACAGACTTGTGTGGACATTCTGGTTGAGTAGAGCAATGGGTTGCAGATTGTCACAAAGTGGTCATAGGCCGTGGCAGCCAGCAGGAAGCACTCAGCTGTCCCAAAGAAAACAGCTGAGCCAATCTGGATACCACATCCAAGGTAGGAGATTGTATTTGTTTCCACCAGGAAGTTTACAAGCATATTGGGTGTGACAAAAGAACAGCCTATGTCTGCAAAAGCCCAGTGACTTAGAAAAAGGTACATGGGATGATGGAGCTGAGAGGAGAGTCTGACAAGAATGATTGTGCTGAAATTACCAGATATGGTCACCAGGTAGATGCACAGGATGATCATGAAGAGGATGACTGGGTGGACTGGGTCATTTGTCAAGCCCAACAAAATGAATTCAGCCACTACAGTGTGATTCAGATCCATCAGTGAATTAACGAGATAATATAGTTGCTGCCAAACAAACCTGTGATGCAAACACTACATGAAAAGGTTTGGAAATGTGATGACTTCATTTTCATTAACACGTATGTGAAGGTCATTATAAACAAATATATCACTCAAGCCAAATTTGACTAAGAATTATATTTTATGTTCTAGTATCCCAAAGTCTATCTATTAATGTATAATGAGTATGTCTACATTTAAAAGTTGTGGTATTAGGAGAAACACCACGTACACCATTATTTTCATATTGAATTCAGGGTCTTTTTGCACTAACTTCATGTTTAACTCAGTTAATTCCTTTAGTTGCACTTCTATAAATTAAGTTGAATGAAAGTTACAATGAAGCTGAATATAACTGTAAAAGGGGAGATAATAAGCTAGACTTTCAGTTTTCTGACAGCTATTATATAAAAACCAGTACCTAGTTAATTACATGGTTTGCAATATCTCAGTTAAACAACGTTTTAAAAAAGAAATATGTTTCTTGTTAGAACAAGGATGATCCATAAATAAATTTAAAAGGAAGGCTAGGGATAAAGTTATTCATTGTAAATTTATTCAGTATTTTAATATTTCGGTTAAAACATTGTTTTAACAAGTAGTTTGAAATAGTGATTCAAATATTATATAAATATTCCTAATAAAATTAAAGAACGTCTATTCAGAAACATCAAATCATTTCTTAAAGTAAGAATGTTTTTATGGAATGAGATAAATATTGCTTTCAACACAACATAGAGCAGCATAAAGTTTCAAGCTGAAAACTTAATAAATTTACTAAGATTCACCCAGATTCACCAGGGATCAAGTTTATTCTCATCTCCCATTTACACATATCCTTTGTTCAAAGTTTCTAACACCTCTGATGCTAGAGCATTCAGACCAATAATCACAACTGGTGTTTCTACATATTTACGACAGCAAGCTCTTCAAAACTAGTGAATTTATTGGCATTGTGGCCACATGCTAAGCTTAGATACTGCTACCATCTGGGATTCTGATGTCGTAGGTGGATAAATGTGGAATACTAGTAAACAGATTTGTGTCTCTCTATACATAGTAATTCCATTGAGCTAGAGTTATTACCTGCTGACTGGTTGAACATATCTGGCTGATTTATAAATAGCAACTTGTGAATATGGATACAATTTCAAAAACTCATGTCTTCTCAAAATGGTAAAGGGAATCAACAAAACCAGATTCATTCATGAAAACAAGAAATCTTAGCTCTTAAAGTAAGAATTCATTCAAATTACCTTAAGAAATTCACAGTTCTTATTATACAGCAGCTGTGTTATCTTTTTTATTGTTTCCCTTTGGGGATACATCTCTGAAGATTCTAGAGATTCAAATGTGAACTCAAATACACCAGGGACCATTGCCATATTCTTCAGTGAATACTGAACAGTGAATTTCCCACGAATGCAACTAATCTTCAAGAATCCTGCCAGTTCCCAAGGTTTTATGTTAGAATTTTTGCCCTTTTATTTTATAAATTATTGAGCATATAATGTAATCATGGGAAAACATGATTTCTAAGTTTAACTTTGACATTTCAGGTCAAAGAATACTATAGCATAACACATAATAGTAACATTAATTTTCCAATTCATTATCTATTCATCTTAATAGTATTATGTGATAGATACAAAGTGATAGATGTAAAACAATCTACCAATAAACTATGGGGAGGGGTGACATGTGCATTTCAATTTTAAATAACATTCTTTAAGTGTATTTTGGGTTTCTTATATAAGAGAAACTATGTGATATTTAAACTTGTATGTCTGATATATTTCACTTAACATTATGATCTTAACATGCATCTATTGATCTATAAATGCCTCAGGTTTATTCTTCTTTATGGGAGACTGTATTCCATTGTGCATAAATACCACATTCTATATTTATTTATTCATCTGTTAATGGATATACATTACCAGAATTATCTGAAATGATATAAAGAAAAGGGAAAAACAAATTTAAAAGGCTACAGAAAAAAATAACCTCTCAAATACAAAAAATGACAATAAAATGAGCAGGACACAGAGAAAAAAAATAGAACTTAGGAAAATGATGGAAACCGTGTATGCCCAACATAGAAAAGAAATGGAATGCATGAAACAAATCCAAACAGAAATCTAAGAGATTAATAGTATATGGCACAGATTGAAAGAAGGTGAGGATAGACTATCAGATCTAGAAGACAGGTGTGCTCAATTAGCTAAAATGGCTCACATAGGGGCTGGGGATTTAGCTCTGTAGCTCAAGCACTTGCCTTGGAAGTGTGAGGTCATGAGTTCGATTCCTGGTACAAAAAATAAAGCTCACATAAGAAAGCAATGGTCAAGCATCTCATCATTACAAATTCCCACTTTTACATAACCATCTTTAACTCCTCAAACTACTTCATAATCTAGATATTTCATAATCTGAAAATAATATAGTTTACTAAAGAAAAATTTAGGATTATATCGCTGATATCTTGTTCATTTAATTTAAACATAACCGATACAAAGAGAAAACTAGTAATTTTTCCATGTTTGAATTTATTATACTTCCAAATAATATTAAATAAGTTAAACATAAAGATATAAATATTTAATTTAATATTCTATTGCAATGGTAGAAAAAATTGATAATTTATCAAAGCCATGATGCAATAATATTATGATATTGAGTTTGAAAGTTCTATAACAGCCAGATATGGTGGAATATGCCTAAAATCCCAGCACTCAGGAGGCTGAGGCAGGAGGATCACTGAGAGTTCAAGGCAAGCCTGAGTTATGTCAGTGAGCTCAAGGCCAGCCTACACTGTATAGTGAGACCCTGTCTCAAAAACAGTAATTAAACAAAAACTTTATAACAGTAAACAGCTACAGTTAAAGTGAAATCTTACAGGTGAGTTTATTACAAATTAGCCTTTCAAGTTTATTGTGGCAAAACAGAATAAATATAAATATTATCCTGAAAACAAGTTTTAAAAATTAATGGTACTATACACTTTTATGACATATTAGCTACTATTAGTTCTTTTCAATATCATCTCAACAACATACAGGCAATAAAAATGTTTAGTCACACTAGTTTTCAGTGTGAAAATTGAAAATTAAAACTTAAATACATATTGATACACATCCATCAAATGGACAAATTTAAAGAGGATGAAAAATACATTGAAGAGTAGTAGAAATTCAGAGAAAAACAAGATAGTGGATACATGGGTACTCACAATATAACTGTTGCAGCATTTTATGTTTTAAAATTTTTACCACTAAAAATTGGGGACAAATTTCTGAGTGGCCATGTAGTACTTGAAGATGTTGGTTACAGAATTTCTTCAAAGAACTACTACATAAAAATTGCCTCCTAGAAAAGCAATTATAATAATCTTTTGCTTTCTTTCTTCGGGTTGATTTCCTAGGTACTGGCTTAATATGAGAGGCCCTTTACCAATGTCTATACAGCAAATAAAATCTGTGGGAATTGGCAAATTTACAGAATAATGAATGGTACTGAATAGAAAGTAAAATATACCTGAGGGAATACCACATCCCAAATATATCTGAACAAGTTAAATTTCAGCTACTTTACTTCTTTATTAAATATTTAAGACTAAATCACAGTGCTATGTCAGGATAAAAACAGTGTTTTGTGGACATCACAAAGCATTCTAGGTCCATAGAGAGCAACTCTCCTCCTGGAAAGGAAGGACTTCTAAGGGCTGCCTCAGGTGGCCATAGAACTCTCCCTAGGTATACCTCAAACTCAGCCCCAGCCACTAGGAAAAAAGTCTCTTTATTATTGTCATAAGACAATTCACAACCTCAAACAGAAAATGAGCTTATCTCAGGTGCCCAGACAGCAAGTGGATTAAAAATATCTCTCACTGACATTATGGAATGGACAGAAGAGAACTCTGTATTAGATGTAAGTTCTTCATATAGCTTAATTTTTTTCTTATCTTAAAGAGATTTGAAGAGATTCTTCTTTGATATATGGTAAAAATGTTATACCTCTAGTTTCCATGAACATTATTCTATATTCATTAACAGCCAAGTACTTTTAGTTGTTAACATATGATGAGAATACACTTAGGGTTCCTGAGACAGTTGGATGAGAGATGTAAATTTTTGATTTTCCTATTCCTGACACAGTAGATATAGAGACAAAAATGAGCAAGACTTAGAAAATGCACACAGAGAATAAAACTCCCAACACCAGATTTAAGCAAATTACCCAAATGAAATCTCATTATTATACATTGTAATCCAAATACTGTATTTTGCAATCCAAATATTGTAATCTTTTTTCCAGTTTATCTCATAATTTGGAAAGTTATATTTGCAATCCCATAGAAATGTTATTGGAATTCTAGTGAGTTAGTTTCAAGCTGCCACCTCCAATGTAACCCCTGGTGAGAATGAAGACACTAAGGCATATTCAAAGTTATAGGCAACCAAGAGGTCCTAAGTCTCATCCAAATGAGGGTATATGGACAATGGCCCGGATCCAAGACTTCTCTCAGAATTTATTATCTTGTGAAGAAGGGAGTGGTTCAAGGATGAGTGACAGTGAAGTTGGTGGGAAATACATGAGTAACTTGAGATGGTAGCCAGGTGGGGAGAAAAGCATCTTTGCAATATGCAGAGAGAATAACAAGCAGAAAGATCAGCCTTCATAACTCAACTAGGGTAGCTTTTAAATGGTTTCAGGAGGGTGTTGCTTCAGTCTCTGTTATGTAAACTTTTGTGTTCTGGGGAGTCATAGCCTCTTACTTTGAGGCTCCTAACTAGCTGACATTCCTGGAGTTGAGTGGCTCTGCCATCCCACTGCACTCAATGTTTTACAGAGAACACTTTTTGAACAAACAGGAAATTGTCAGATTGGCTTCAAGGATTACATATCATTACCTTAGCTAACCTTATTTTCAATGCCTAAAGCCAGTTCAAGGGAGAAGGGATTAGCATAGCCTGCTCTATACATATCAGTATATGGAAATAAGACTCGATTTAGCTAAAGTTTCAGCATTGTTCTGTATTCAAGGATAAGTGGCTAGGTCATCTTCTATGTCACCCCGTAAGGACTGACTCTGAAAGGATAAGCATTAAATCTGTGAGTCACGTTAGAAGTAATGCCATTTTGGCAGTATTTTCATTCACATCTTCACTTTCTTTATATTTCAAATTTTACTTCTTTTATTTCCCTATTCCCCAACTTCTCCATCTTTACTAGTATAACTATTAAGATTGATTAATCTTTAGATACTTAACTGTGTGCTATTATTATTGAATTCTTTTTAATGCAAATAGTGGCACAGTTGTTGCATTTAGTAGATACATGTCAATAGTTGGTTTGTCTATATTGTACACTACAATTAAAGATCTTTAGTCTATGATTAACGGTAGTACAGTGGAAGCTCTTATTACTTCTTATGGTATGTCAAAGTCCAGTTTGTCTTTGACTTTGTTATTGTTGCTGATTTTGTGCTATTGCCAAGGCTGCATAGGTGGTGCTATTAATTGAGTTTTACTATATGGCAATATCTGGTTTTCTTTGTGTCCTCAAAAGTACTGTGGTTCATTTTCAGAGAGTTGAGTACTAGACCAATTATACATTTTCATTTTCTCTGAAAATAGCGAATTGGTTTGGTCTTGGTCAGCAGCAAAGGCCCATTGTTAGCCACAGCCAGAGTGCATCACTGAAAAGAGACCTCAATACTAGTGACAAAATGTTTCCACTCTTATGGATGCACAAACCTCAACACAGAGGTGCACGCGCGTGCGCCCCCCCCCCACACACACACACAGAACCTGAGAAGAGAAGGTAACAAAATCCCTCCAAAAGCTCCCAATTCTCTCAGAGTGGATGTCTTTTATTATTCTATTTCTTTCCTAAATGTCCAGATAACAGCTCCATTTTTATGGTGAATAGACGTGGCAAGTCCAGACATCTTTGCCTTGTTTTTCATTTTCAGGGAAGCATCAGATCTTCCACAGTTGAACATGATTTACAACATGGGTTTTTTTTTAACAGATTCCTTATATCAAGTTGGGGCAAGGCTCTTCTATTCTTAATTTGTTTAATGTTTGACAATGAAAGTCTATAATATTTCTTCAAATGATTTTTCTCCTGTTATTGTGAAAATCATATGAATTTTGTTTTTAATTCTCTTAGTATAAACTACTACAATACTTTTAAGTGGAAAACCTTACATTAGTGGAACAAACCCCATCCAGTAATTTTGATTACTTGCTTTTAGTATTGATGCTTCCCTGATATTTTATTGAAGATGTTGGGTCTAGATTCAGAAGATATTTTGGCTGGGAATTTTCTTTATGCCAGTTTTTAAATTACTAATTCAGTCTTTTTACATGTGTCTATTATTATTCTTTCTCAAGTTGATTCTGATCATTCATTCAAAGTATTTGTCCATGCCACTTAAACTGTCTAATTTATTTTCAGGTACTTGTTTATAGTATTCCTTTATAATTCTTTTTAATAATCCCATTGTCATTCTTTCTCTCTCTCTCTTTCCCCTCCCCTACCTTCTTTCTTTCCCTCTCTTCCCCCTTCCTTCCCTCTTTGCTTTTGATGCTGGTATCAAACCGAGAGCTTTAGACAAGTGCCATGAACTACACTACATCTACTGTTTCTCATTTTTAACCCTAAGACTTTGACAGTTATTTTGTTTTTCTTGTTCACCCTAACTAAAGACTTACAAATTTTGTTGATTATGTAAAAGAAACAGGTCGAGGCTTCACTTATTTTCTACACAGTATTTCTATTCCCTTTTTTGTTAATTTCTTCTCTATGCTTAACCATATAATAGAAACAACTCAGGTTTCTACTTGCTGAAGAATGGTTAAACATCCTGTTTATTCACAGAATGGAGGATAATTCAGAAAATGGTGCAGTAAGTTGTTGATACACACAATGTGGATAAATTTCAAACATGTGATACACTTAAAGTTTACAAAAAAGACATGCTGTTTTATTCATTCCATTTGTGTGAAAATTTAGAATTGAGTCAGTGAAAAATAACCAAATCAATGGATGCTTCTATATGGCAGGGTGAAGTTTAACAGGAGAAGGTTACAGGAGAACTATGTGCTTGACTTAGAGAGAGGTTTATGTATTTTTCAATAGCCAATAATTATACAACACAATTTGTAGATTTTATTTTATATAAATTTTACATCAAAATATGAAAAGAATTGACCTCCAGTTATTGATAAATTGATGGGAGTATTTATAGGGACTATTTCTGATGGCTGCAATTTCTGGAAAGTAAAATATTTTTCAGATAAGTGACAGACATAATCATGTCTCCCAAAAAAATAATCCCTAGGTTACTTGGAAAACAGGAATTAAAGTTGTAGATGAGATTAAGATTGTTATCAAACTGATACAGACATTGTACAGGTGGGCTCAAAATAACTAAAAGTGTCTTTATAAACAAAAGATGACAGATATAAAGTGCCAGTCAGGGGAAGATGTGACTATAAAAAGGTCCATGAGAAGTAACCATGCTGACTTTGAATTTAGAGGGAAGAGACCACAATCCAAAGAATGTAAATGGCCAAACCTACCAAGTCCTTAATTAATCCAGTGATGCCCATATGGGCATCTGACATCTAGAACTATAAGGTAGAAAATTGGTATTTATACATGAAATTATAGTAATTTCTTACATCACCAATAGAAAACTAATACAGTGTTATTTAATGAGAAACAGTCCACTCTTTCCTTGGAAATTGGAACCATATATTATGGCTCACACTTTTGTTGAAGATATATTTATAATTCTGAACAGCAATGATCCAAACTTGCACGAATTATCATTCATTTGGTACCATAGCCAAGCTTTCTATAAGCTGAATTAACCTACCAGTGGATGGCAGGTGTATCTCTGGGGAACAGAGCTCTGCTACGGTCTAATTGACATATTCTGTTGGCAGGTCAGCAGTAAGTAATGGAGGTTTCCAGGCCAACTTTTGTGAGAGAAACCATGGAGAACAGTGAATTTGGAGATACAAATGGAAACTCTTCAGCCTAAGCCTTCTATAAAATGCTTGGAGTGGACCCATGTGCTGCTTTCCTGGATAATTTTTTCTCCTCCTGTGCCCCATAACATCATCTAAATATTAGTATTTTAACACTTGTTAATCTAAATTTTCATTCTTTGCCTATCTCTCCACTATATTGTCCTTAAAGGACTCCTTGGGGTATTTGATTGAACAGATTCCTAAAAGGAAGAAGAAGTAGTTTAAGATACAGTCTGAGTAGTCTGATTAGACTCACCTACAAAGGAACCCTTTAGGTCAGGCTCAGACCAAAGAGTAAAGAAAGTTTTCAGTCACCTGCACCACTGATTTCAACCCCAAGACTGCAGCAAAGCGTAGAGACAAACTCTTTTAAGTTGAGATCTTGAATGGTAACATTACTTTTTATTTCCATTCGAAAGAGTCTGGAATATCCCAAAGCTGCAATTCAAAAGCTGCACTCAAAAATATAAAACTTTACGTGAAAAAATTTGTGCTTATGGATGCAAGAAACAATGAAGAAAAAATAAAACAAAAAATTATTTGTTAGCTGTTCCTCAGTACATTGATGTTTATTTTTTATGCTGTAACATTTCTTGACAATGATGCAATAAAATTTATAGGTATAGAATACTATAGATACTAACTTAAATTTACTTAGTTTGTTACCGTTTTACCTGCCAGAAGTCCTCATTTTACTGTGCTTAGTGTTAAAGTCAGAATACTTAGGACCACCAGTGAGTTCTAGTCATCAGTTTTCTCATGACCTCTTTAACCTCTTGGTTTCTTAGACTATAAATGAGAGGATTCAGCATGGGAATCACCACCATGTAGAACACAGATACCACCTTGTTCTGGTTGGAGGAGTAGCTGGACTTGGGCGTCACATAAATGAATGTAATGGTCCCATAGAACAAGGTGACTGCAGTGAGATGGGAGGTGCAAGTGGAGAAGGCCTTTTGTCTCCCCTCTGTAGAGCGCATCTTCAATATGGAGAAGAGGATATAGATGTAAGATAGAGCAATGACAAACATGGTCACCACAATGATGGAGCCAGAAGAGATGGCTGGAATTATTTCATAAGTAAAATCATGGGAACAAGCAAGCTTCAAAAGTGGTGAGTAGTCACAGAAAAAGTGATTGACTTTATTTGGTCCACAGAAAGGCAGACTTAATAAGCAGCCAGTGAATGTCCAAGCATTCACACAGCCACCCAGATAGGAAGCCCCCACTAAGAGAATGCAGACCCTGGGAGACATATGAGTGGAGTAGAGCAGGGGCGAGCAGATGGCCACATAGCGATCATAGGCCATGGCAGCCAGCAGGAAGCACTCAGCTGTCCCAAGTGTCACCCCAGAATAGAGTTGGGCTATACAACCAGCAACAGGGACAAAAACATCATTCTTGAGGAAGCCCATGAGCATGACAGGGGTGACTGATGAGGAATACCCAATGTCTACAAAGGCCAAATGGCAGAGGAAAAGATACATTGGGGTATGAAGCTGTGGGCTGCTTCTGATTAACGTGATAATGCTGACGTTGGCCATTAAAGTGACCACATAGATTCCTAAAAATATAATAAATAAAATGGCACAAACTGTGGTATCATCTATTAACCCCAAAATAATGAACTCTGTCACAGTTGTGTAGTTTCCAGTCTCCATATATATTGAGAATGGTGCCTACTGAAACAAAAATAAGTAGATGTTAGAATTTTTAAAAAGAACACTTTGTGCAATCATTTTTATGATAACAATGTAATACAAGTTATAAAAACAGAGATAATCATTTTCTAATTTGAGGGAAATGATTTCATGTTATACTTAATGAAGAGTTTGATAAAATAAATTTCCATTGACATATGACAAGGAATAATCAGAAACTTTTTCAAAAACTTTAATGCACTAAAACTATGTATGCATTATGTTGTTAGTTTAGAAGAACAATTTTTTTTTGTACCAGGGATCAAACTCATGACCTCGCACTTATGCCACTGAGCTAAAACCCTGGCAACTGTTTTATCTATTAAGAATTTTATGTCACCTGGTGGGCTGGGTAACTCCCCTAATCTCAGCATTTGCAAAGCTGAGACAGGAGGATCCTCACAAGTCGCAAGTGTGGCTGGGCTACGTAGTGAGTTCAAGGCCAGCCTGAACCACATATTGAGAACCCATCTCAATACAAAAAACAAACTAACAGAATTCAGTGACAAGTAGACAGAATTTACAGGCACATACAGATATCCACATTCTGGAATTGACTATCATGTGCTTAGTCACATTGTTACCTTTTAATTATTAATAAATATGCTTAACTAATGTTATATGTGAAGTGACTGAACAATAACTTGCCAGATTATAAACATGTACCTGTATGTGGCTGAGTTACAAAGCACTGCTTTCTTTTTCTTTGCAGGAGGCAACAGTAGGAACTTGAGTGAAGATTCAACATTGGATGAAACCATAATCTTTTAAAAGAAATGCATGTATATTACAAAAAAGCAGAGTTGATATGAGTGTCAACATGGCAACAGGAACAAAATATTGGCTAGAAAGCCATGAACTTTGGACTCCCACAGGACCAGGATCAGATTCCAGCTTTGTTATTGATAATCTATGCAATCGTAGGCAGTTTATGTAACCTGTTCAATGCTCATCATTATTTTATTTCTATAAAGAAATAACTTCATAGAATTCTTCTTTTGAGTAAGAGAATGTGTATAATAATACCAAGCACTGATAATAGAAATAAGTGAAGGTAGAACAAATGATAAGTATTGTAAAATAACCACCCTTTAACTGCTAATATAATAATGAAAACAAATATTCCTATATTCATAGAAAAGCAAAACTATTACCTGTATATGAGTATACCTCAATAATAAGGGCAAATGCCAAAGAACTATCAATGTACGGCAAGACTGTACTTATAAGAAAAGGAGTCTTTTGGGATATAGCCCCTTGAGTACATGACTTGTTTGTGAGCATTCTATTCAAAATCCATCAGGGTAGTGAGAACTACAAAGTGGTGAAGAAACACATGCTCATATGAATATGTGTTGTCTAATACCATTTTCACATCTATTTTTGTGTGCATTAGTCTTTTCAGATGAAAAATCTGATGTGTTCCTTAGACCATTTTAATTGTAATAAGAGTATAGAAGGTTACAGTGTGCTAGACATACTTCTATTAAATATAGAAAATTTTTGGAAAGAAAACAAGGGCCTATGGATTTTTTCCATATTTGTAGATGGTGTATATTTGTTTTAAGTTGAAAGTCTCTAGTTTATTGGTAGATTTTAGATATACATAATGATCACATTCCTCATAGGGAATTTGTACCTTTACACGATATGTCTTAATTTTTCTTTTTCTTCCAGTTCCCTTCCCTTGCCTTCAACCCCTCTCCCCTTTTTATTTCCATTTGTTTCTTCTTTTGTCACTTTTTTCCTTCCTTCTTTTTCCCTTCCCCTCCCTACTTCCTTTCCCATTTGACAATTTGGTTCCTACTTCATAATATCTATTCTACATTTTGATCTGCAGGATTTTTAATGTGAATGAGTATTGAACTTTGTCAAATGCCCTTTCTGTGCCAATTGAGATGATTGTGTGATTTTTGTCTTTGGCTCTGTTAATATGGTATATTACCTTGATTGATTTATAATATGTGGAGCCAGTCCTACATTCCTTTGATGAATCCTTCTTGGCCGTGATGTATAATCTTGATGATTTGTTGCATCCTGCTTGCCAGTATCCTATTGAGGATTTTTGTACCTCTGTTCATTACAGACATGGCCTACTGTTCTTTTCATTAGGTGAATTCTTCTCTGATTTTGGTAACAGTATAATACTTGCCTCCAGGAATGCTCTGGGAGCATTGTTTCCCTTCCAATTTCATTAAAGAGTTGGAGGAATAATGGCATTAGATCTCTGAATTTCTTATAGGACTCAGCAGTGAATCCATTAGGACCTGAGACTGTCTTTGTTGGTAAGTTTTTAATTACATCTTCAATTGAATTGACTAATACTCAGTTACTAAATCCATTTGTTCAAAGGTTTGGTTCAGTTATGATTTTTTTGTTGTTGACTTTTTGTCCAGTTGATCTATTTGTGACAAGGGTATTGAGGTCCACTATTACAACTGTATTAGTACTTATTTGATTTTTTATGCATGATAATGTGTTATATAGGTTAGTGTGCTGATATTGGTGATCATATATTTATGATTGTTATCTTTTCCTCTTGGAGTTTAACAAGTGTGTAGTGACTTGGTCTCTTTTGATTTGATTTGGCTTGAAGTTCATTTTGTCTGCAAATAGAATAAATACTTTTCTATGGGTTCCTGTTGCATGAAGTATCCATCCTTTGACTGTCAGTATATGAATTTCCTTTTGAGTTAATATGTCTCCTTTATGCAACATATTGTTTGATCTTGTTTCTGGATCCACTCTGCCAGTCTGTTTCTTTTGATTGGTGAATTCAGACTGTTTACATTGATGGTTATAACTGATATGTATGGGTTTTTGAAATGTTTCTCATAGTATTTACATTTTTTTGGTTCACTATCATTCCCTTGTGTTCAATTGCTTGCTTTACCATGTGGTTTCTTTCTACTGCTGTTTTTGAGATTCTGGTATTCATTATCTACTTCTAAAATATCCTTCAGAACATTTTGTATAGCTAGTTTCATTGACTTGAATTTCTTCAGTTGTTCTTTATCATAGAAGTATGTTATTTTTCCATTGATCCTGAAAGAGAGTTTTGTAGAGTACCTCAATCTGGGTTGGAAAGTCTTATCTTTCAGGACTTGAAATACTTCAGCACAAGCTCTCCTTGACCTAAGAATTTGTGCTAAGATGTCCTCTGTGATTCTGATAGACTTCCTTTTATAAATGACCTGTTTTTTTCCCCTCTAACAGCTTTTTATATTCTGTTCTTTTCCTGAATTTCTGGACTTGTGATTATTATATGCCTTGGTACAGATTTGTTTTAGTTATGTCTATTTATAATTCTATATACCTCACTTATTTTTATGTCCAGTTCTTTTTCCATGCTTAAATTTTCTACCATTATTTCTTTGAACAAGTTTTTTTTTATGTCACTTGCAAGATCTCCTGCTTTCTAATTGATTCTGATTGACCTTATGTTGTTCTTCCTTGCAACATCTTTCAGCTGTTGGATTGTTTTTGCAGTTTCATTTTTAATTAAATTTTGATTTTTGAAATAATTGGAGATTCCCATGCAATTGTGAAAAATATAAACAATACTACATGTCTGTTAATCATAGTAGAATTTTATCAAATGTAGCACAATATTGCAATCATTAGCACCTAAAATATAAATCAAACATTGACAGTCTGATGTGACAAATAGATACTAATATAATAATATCCACAGTTTTCAATACTTGCTTTCAATAACTGATGGACTATCCAGACAGAAAACCAATAAGGAAATATCAGTCTTGAACAATACTGTAGGCAAAACGTTCCCAGCAGAAAAATTCATAGAATTTCAGTCAACAACAGTAATATACATAGTCTTCTCAAATACACATAAAACATTCTAGAAATAAACCACCTATTAGATGTAAAATTGTTCTTAACAAATTTAGAAAGTCTGAAATTAATAAATGCCTGCCTTAAGAAAGAAAGACCAGCTAGGGATTTAGCTCAGTGGCACAAGTGCCTGCCTGGTGAATATGAGGATGTAAATTTGATTCCCAGTACTGAAAAAAAAAACCAGCATTAAGCAATCTAACTTTATATCTCGAAGAATGAGAAAAACGTAAACAAACATAGTCCACTTTTAGCAAAATAAAGAAATGTGACAAAGATTAGAACAAAAATAAATAAAACAGAAAATAACAAAAAATGAAGCAAATATCTTTTTAAAAAATAAACAAAATTGACAAAGTTTTGGCCAGAAAAAAATAAGGAAATATTTTAGTAAATGAAGTGAAAAATGAGGAAGGGGCACTAATTAACTGTTTTCACAAAAATACAATGGATTCTCTGAAATGAATGCACACTTCTCAGATGAAGAAATACAAAGAACAAATAAATATATAAAAAAGTTCAACATCATTGTTAACACTAAAGATGCAAATTAAAACAACTCTGAGATCTCATCTCACTCCAGAAAGAATGGCTATTTCATCAAGAATATGCAACATAGTAACTATTGTAAACTTCCTACTGTCTTATCACAGTTTGATTCATTTTCATGTTCTTATTCCCTTTAAAATTAAATAAAAATAAAAAACAAATCAATAACAAATGCTGAAATGCATATGAAGAAAAAGGAATCTTTCTCCATTGTTGCTGGGAGTGTAGACTGGTATAACTACTGTGGAAGTCAGTATGGAGATTCCTCAAAAAACTAAGATTAGAGGTACCACTTGACCCAGCTGTTTCCCTTCTGCATATTGTATTAACTATTGTTACTCTCTATTTTGTTATGAAATTTTTTAATAGAAGTAAGAAGAGTGCTTTTTAATATTTTGTTTATTAATAGCTACTGTTACATTAAAATAAAAAATAATAAAACTACCAGCAAACATTTTTTTGTGTGTTTTTGAGATACGTTTTCACTATTCAATTCAGGCTGCCCTTGAACTCACTTTTTTAGCCCATACACTTGAACTCACAATGGTCCTCATGCCTCAGCCTCCCAAGTGCTGTGATTACTGTCATTTGCCACCATGCCTGGCAACATTCAGCAACTTTTTTCTGAATATTTATACCAAATAATTGAAATCAGTATTTCAGCAATTCTGTGTCTATCAGAGCATATTCACAAAAACCAAGGTGTGAAAATCACCTAAACATCTACTAATAGATGAAGATATAAAGAAAAGAAGGTGTTTACTTGCAATGAAATAGTATTCAACCTTTAAAGAGAAGAACATTTGCAATATGCAACAACATGTAAGGTCCTTGGGGACCATGTGTTAAGTGAAATAATTCAGTCACAAAAAGGCAAATTCTGCATGATTTCACTTACTTGAGATATCCAAATAGTCAGAGTTACAGACTCAAAGAGCTGAATTACATATGTAGGACAGAAGAAGGAGGAAGTGCCGAATTACTAGCCCATTGGCATAAAGTTTAGTTAAGCAAGGTGAACAGACTACAGAGATGTTCTCTACAATAGTGTATCCATGCTCAATGAAGATTTATTGTACTCTTAAAAATTGGTTAAGGGGAACAATATGAAGTGGTCTTAGCACAATAAAAGAATTTTTTTATTTTAAAGAGAATAAAATGAAAGAGGGCAGAACAAAGCAGATCAGAACAGAGCATAAGTAACAGAGAACTTTACGATAAGACAACTGGAAATTAACAGTAGCTATCAAAATATCTCTTTCTCTGCTATACTTGAGCACAGTTTCAAATAATATATTTGAACAGTTTAACAGTTTCAAATAATATATAACAGTTTCAAATAATATCAAACTTACCAAAATAGTATAAAACCATTCAAAAAAATGGAAAAATTACAGGACATTCTGAACCAAATAACAGAGAATGATCAACTATAATATCTCATTTTCAATAAAAATATTTGTTTATACTATCATATATATTAAAATCCCAATAAGACACAACATGCTAGAAATGATGGTAATAGAAGAATAGAAGCATAGAAGGACTTCTAAGCAAGATGACATTAAATCAGCAATGGCTGACATAATGTTTTGTTTTCTTCAAAACAGCTGTTCATACCATCACACATAATAAAGTCAAACAAAACAGAATAAAACCATTCCAAATGATGAATGAAAACATTGAAAGGCTTCAAAGCAACAAAGTGAGGAATCATGATTACCATAAAAACTTATAGACTCTTACCAACTCTCATACTAGGGAGACTATACGGTATTTACACATGTGAGTTTAGTTTATTTCGCTTACGAGTATGGTCTCAAGTTGTTTCCATTTATTTATAAATATCTCAATGTGATCATTCTTTATAACTGAGTAGTACTCCATTGTATAAAAAAGCCACAACTGTTTAATCCATTCCTCAGTTGATGGGCACTTAGGTTGTTTCCAAAAACTGACTATTACAAATTGTGCTGCTATAAACTTGGGTGCACATATATCACTGTGGTATGATGTTTTCAGTTCTTCTGGGAATATGTCTAGAAGTGGAATAGCTGGGTCAAATGGGACTTCCAATCCCAGCTCTTTGAGGAATCTCCAGACTGACCTCCACAGTGGTTCCACCAGTCTGCACTCCCACCAACAGTCCAGAAGAGTTCCTTTTTCCCCACAGCCTCTCCAGCATTTTTTGTTGGCAGTTTTTCTTATCCTGGCCATTCTTTCTGAGGTGAGATGGAATCTCAGTGGGTTTTAATTTGCATTTCTCTCATGACTAATGATGATGAACATTTTTTCATGTATTTATTTGCCATTTGTATTTCTTCATCTGAAACTGTGTATTCATTTCAGATGCCCATTTTTGGATTGGGTCTTTGAATTTCGAGGGTCTGATTTTTTTAATTCTTTATAAGTTCTAGACAGAAGTCCTTTGTCAGAGGGACAGTCCTTTAAGATTTTTTCCGAATTTGTGGGTTTTCTTTTCACTCTGCTGGAAATCTCTTTTGACATGCAGAAACTCTTTAATATGATGTGGTCCCAGTTATTGATTCTGGGAAGTATTTCCCGTGTGGTTTGATTCTTGTTCATGAATTCTCTACCTACCCCTATATCTTCAACATCTTTACCTACTTTGTCTTCCAACAGATGTAGTGTTTCTGTTTTAATATTTAGATCTTTGATCCATTTAGATGTTAGTTTAGTACATGGTGATAGGCATGGGTCTAGTTTTAGTCTTTTGCATACAGATAGCCAATTTTCCAGCACCATTTGTTAAAGACACTGTCATTCTTCCAGCGAGCATGTTTGACCCCTTTATTCAAGATAAGGTGTTTGAGTGAGTTTGTGATTGTGGTTGTATCTTCCAATCTATTCCACTGATCTTCAGGTCTGTTTTTATTCCAGTACCATGTTGATTTTATTACAGTAGCTTTGTAGTATAACTTCAAGTCAGGGATTGTGATGCCTCCTGCCTTGCCTTTGTTGCTTAGTATTGCCTTTGCTATTCTCGGTCTCTTCTTGTTCCAGATGAATTTTAGCAGTGATTTCTCTAGATCTATGAGGTATGTTAGTGGTATTTTGATTGAGATTGCATTGAATCTGTATAGTAATTTTGGGAGAATGGCCATTTTTACAATGTTTGTTCTTCCTATCCATGAACAGGGGATGTCGTTCCATTTTCTAAGGTCCTCTTCAATTTCCTTTTTCAGGGTATTATAATTTTCCCTGTATAGCTCTTTTTTACTTCTTTCATGAGATTAATTCCTAAGTATTTCATTTTTTTGGATGCTAGTGTTAAGGGTGTGGCTTCTTTTATTTCTCTCTCACTATTTTTGTTGTTAGTGTATAGGAATGCTATTGATTTTTGAGTATTGACTTAGATTCCAGATACATTGCTGAATTTATTTATTATATCTAGGAGTCTTTCAATGGAGTTTTGGGGGTCTTCTATGTAAAGTATCATGTCATCTGCAAATAATGATAATTTAACTTCCTCTTTTTCTATCTTTACTCCTTTTATTTCTCTTTCCTGTCTTATTTCCAGTACTATGTTGAATAGGAGCAGTGATGGGGACATCCTTGTCTTGTGCCTGGTTTTAAGGTAAAGGCTTTCAGTTTTTGGCCATTTAATATGATGCTGACTGTTGGTTTGTCATAGATGGCCTTTATCATATTGAGGTAAAGACCTTCTATTCCAATTCTCTGTAAGGTTCTTATCATGAATGAGTGTTGGACCTTATCAAAAGCTTTTTCTGTATCTATAGAGCTGATCATGTGGTTCTTACTTTTGGCTCTATTGATATGATGGATTACATTTATTGATTTATGTATTGATTTATGATATATGTTGAAGTATCCCTGCATTCCTGGGATGAATCCTACTTGTTCATGGTATATAATCTTCTTGATGATTTGCTGTGTCCTGTTTGCCAATATTTTATTGAGAATTTTTGCATCTATGTTCATTAGGGAGATTGGCCTATAGTTCTCTTAATAAAAGAAAAATTTTAAAAATAGCATTTATCCATTCATTCAGTCATTTCATACTGCTATGTGCCTGGAAGTCTGCTATGTTCCAATAACAAAGGACTAAATGAGGCAGAGGAGATCCTTCCTTTATGGAAGTTGTAGAACAGTAAACAAGAAATTACTTTTACCAGTGTGTATATAATTAAAACATGGTAAGTACAAAACATACATCCAGGTTCTCTGAACCTGTCCATTTGTAGAATATGACTTTAGTATAAATTATCAGGAAACTTTAATAACAAAGTAAAATCTGAGACCCAAGCTGACTCAAAATTAATCTTCCATCAAATGTTCTTCAGAAGGGTCTTGGTGATCTATCCAATTAAAGAATGAATTATAGTTGAGTAAAGATAGAAATGTCAAAGTCAATACTGTCATTTTGTTCTATCACAATAATTGATATTTAAAATATTTTTGAGTGACTTAGTACCAACTCAACAAACATCTATTTAATGCCTCATATTTCTCACACTGGGTCATTAAATATGGGTATAAAAATAGAGACATTAGATGCCCACACCAAAGAAAAAAAAGATTTTCAGTTATAATGAGTACTAATCAGTTGTGAACAAATATTAGGAAGAAGACAAGGATGAGAGAAATTTAATTCTCCCAGATACAATATAGGATGTTTTTATGGAATCAGTAGCCACCTGTTTGTACCATTTATGAGACACAGGTATGCTTTTTTCTGTTTCTTTGTTTGTTGCTGTTGTATTGTTCCTAGAAATTGAACTCAGGACCTTGTGCTTGCCATGAAAGCTCTTTGTCACTGAGCTACATCCCCAGCCCTGCTGTGCTTTCTTGTAACATAAGTAAATTGAATATTTCTAGGGCAAATGGAGCATTGAAGCATGTACATCTCTTCGTTTGTAGGAGCTGAGGTATTTGAGCTGCTAGCTCAGAACTCAAAAACTCAGGCTTAACTTTTTTCCAAAGGGAGATGACCCATGACATCTTCAAGCTCTGGATGAAAGGACTTCAACACAGGATATGTTCTGATCTGTGGCCACTGTTCAAGGATACCACAAGAGTCAACAGTGACCAAGATACCAGAACAGTCAGTGCAGCATCTGGTTTGGCAGGATCATACAACTATTATTGTAATATTCATTATTTTGTTAGAAAAACATAACTAGGGGGCCAGAATGGGCAATGGGAAATGTGTGTGTGTGTGTGTGTGTGTGTACATTTCTCAAATGTCCTGGCAGAAACCCAAAAGACATAAAAATACTGATGATTTTTAAATATTATGTCACTTGTATTGAAAATGATATTGTAATTTTGTTGGATGAATGTTTACAAATAAAACTCTTCTAACAAACTGAAGTTATTTCTAGACACAGGTTATTGAGCTATTGAATGGAGAGATTTCATAAGTGCCACTAACTGAGGTAGCCATATTAGTTATTTTGACCTAAAAGTCAATTTAAGTCATAGCAAGACATTGTAGCTTCTTTTTCAAAACATCTAGTTAAAAATACGAACAAGAAATCAAGTGATAACAAATGTTGGTGAGGCTGTGGGGAAAAAGGAACACTTCTCCATTGTTGGTGGGGGTGTAGACTGGTGCAACCACTGTGGGAATCGGTATGGATATTTCTCAAAAGAGTAGGATTGGAAGTTCCATTCAATCCAGCTATTCCCCTCCTGGGAATTTTCCCAGAAAAATTGAAAAGGTCATATCACAGTGATATGTGTGCACCCATGTTCATAGAAGCACAATTTGTCATAACTAAATCTTGGAAACAACTAAGATGCCTTCAACCACAGAGTGGATGAAAAAGGTGTGGTATTTTTATACAATGGAATATTATTCAGCTATAAAAAGGATCATCTTGAGGCCTTCATAGGCAAATGGTGACAACTTGAGGCTATCTTCATTAGTGAAATAAATAAGAATCATATTTATAAATATCACATTGTGTCTCTAGTATAAAAAGTAACAAGAAATGTAGTAGTAATAAAACCCAAAATGTGTAATTACTATTTTAAAAATTAGGAAAAGAAAGTGACCTAAAGGATATACCTGTATATATGTTTAAGTGTGTAGGATTGATAACCATATTACTAAGTTTTATTGGATAGTAGAGCAGAACTGTTTGCACTCTCACTGTTTAAATGTCCACTTTGTATCTTTAATTTTGTAACTTGAACAACTATTTCTAAGAGGACAATATGTAATTTATCAACTAGTGGTTTCTTACTGCTTATTTTTTTAAATTATGTATTATTTATACCTTTTTTCTGTTTTGTTTTTTTGAATAAGATTTTAAAAAATATGGAGCTCATGGGAATTTAAGAACAGTTAAGAACAGTTTATTTCATACACTTTCACATAATTGGTGCAGCATTTTATTTGTCTCCTGATAGATGGTTACATGTAAGTTCTCTGTCCCAATGGATTGTCAGTGTAACTTTGCAAAATAAGTGGAGTGATTAACTTGTAATTTGAAGTGAATTCAATAATTTGGGTCCATATCCCACATGACCAAAACCACATTTAATCAGACTTTACTGTGCAGTAATAATTCCTTGGAACCTGTCCTCAGCACTGCAACAGGCATATCACTAATTTATACTTCCTATATTTTAAGGACATAGATTATCCTATATGTTCCAGAAGTAAAAAAATTAATTATTGAAGCCTGTTTGATATTTATCTACTTTGTCAACAATGGTTGGTGTTTTTCACAACTTAATATAAATTAACACAAAAATCACGTGAGGTAGGTATCATCTCCTTACAGGTAAAGAAATGGAAAAATCAACAGTTCTTGAAATTTTCCCATGAAGACTGAGAGGCTGAGCTTAGAAACAGTGCCAGGTTTGCACGGTTCCAAAATCCATGGTATTTCTGCACATCATTGTCACTTCTAAAATATTTGTCCTTCACACACGTGTAAAAAAGAGCTACCATCTGAGAATTGTGATGTATAATCTTAGTACTTTTCCTACAAAGGCAAACCATTGCCATGATTCACATGTAAACTTGACTACGTACAATCTGATAGACTGGCTAACTGCATGCTGCTGACTGTAATGTGTATATTTTTTCTTCATTTTTCTTCAAGAAGAAAGTTTTTAAGAAAAAGAAAATTCATATTCTAAAGAATGTGTTGGTGTTTAGAGTAATGGAGCAAGATGAATATGACTAACATTTTCAGCTGTCCTCATTCATGTGTAGTATTCTAAACAAAAGTACAATTATGCCAAAATATGGATTAATCTTTTGACAATATAATTGGCTACCTTTCATGGTGACTACTTACAGCCTGGGTTCACTAATCCTCTCATCCTATGTCAGTGGTTCTCACTGCATATTTCCTTATCATTGCTTTTCAGAACTAGTGAAGTTAATGTTTACCTGTTCTATTCCTGTTCTGTTACTTAATGCTAACCCATAATGATGACTAGACTCTTCTTATTGCTTCACACAGTCCAATAAACATAAGAAGACATGGTAAAAGAGAGTATTCCAATTACTTTACAAAATATTTGGGATGTTTTTCTCAGAACAAAAATAAAAATTCAATTTGGCCATTTCATTTTGACTATAGACACCATCTAGCCAATTATCATAGCTAAAGATGAGACTTTTTGTTACAAGAAAATGAGCAACATAGAAAAAGCAAGATGTCTAAGTTAATTCTTTTATTGGCCAAGTCACTACACAAGTGGAGATAGCACTTACTACGGGGCTGGGGCAGAGGTACATTTGGGATGTCGATGGAAAAACCAAGAATTAGCCTTTCTCTAAGTATTTAAGTTATAGTCTATGCCATTACAATTAATGTTGTTATAAATACCATTTAAGTGTTTTTATGCACCTAGAAATTTAACCCATGCTATGGTGTACACATGGAAATCAAGCAACTGGGTCCTAAGGTAATTGAGTCAAATTTTAATGTTGTATGGGATTTTAAAAGATTGTCTGCAGATAGTATTCTGTAAGTAAGGCAAAGTTACCATCTTAAATTTTTAATTATAAGATTATGTTTAGGTCTATGCATTAATTGTGGGGTCTTTTAAGCTAATTTATTACCTGGTTCTGGTTCTAATAGGCACAATTAAACGGATAGATGGAAACTGAAAATGATACCTCAGTGACAGAGTTCATTATTTTGGGATTAACGGATAACCCGACTGTACGTGCCATTCTTTTTGTGATTTTTCTAGCAGTTTATTTAGTGACTATCGCGGGAAATATCAGCATAATTCTATTAATCCAAAGCAGCCCTCAGCTTCACACCCCAATGTACCTTTTCCTCAGCCATTTGGCCTTTGTGGACATTGGGTACTCCACATCGGTCACACCGATCATGCTCATCAGTTTCTTAAAAGAGAAAACTACTATCCCTCTCACTGGTTGCATAACCCAGCTTGCCTCTGATGTTGCTTTTGGGACTACAGAGTGCTTCCTGCTGGCTACCATGGCCTATGATCGCTACGTGGCCATCTGCTCTCCCCTTCTCTACTCCACCCAGATGTCTCCAGTGGTCTGTTTCGTCCTACTGGGGGGATCCTACCTTGGGGGATGCATGAATGCATCCTCATTTACAGGCTGTTTGATGAACTTGTCCTTCTGTGGCCCAAATAAAATCAATCATTTTTTCTGTGACCTCTTCCCACTGCTGAAACTTTCATGTGACCATATTTATATTGCTGAAATATCTCCTGCCATCTCTTCTGCATCGGTCCTCATAAGCACACTGTTTACCATCATTGTGTCCTACATATACATTCTCCACTCGATCATGAAGATGCGCTCTACTGAGGGAAGGCACAAGGCCTTCTCTACCTGCACCTCCCACCTCACTGCAGTCACTTTGTTTTATGGCACAGTTTTATTTGTGTATGTGATGCCCAAGTCCAGCTACTCAGCTGATCAGGTCAAAGTGGCCTCTCTGATCTACACAGTAGTGATCCCCATGTTGAACCCCCTCATCTACAGTCTGAGGAACAAAGAGGTGAAAGAGGCCATGAGAAAACTGATGGCAAGAACACATTGGTATTCTTGAATTAAATAAGAAACTAATTCATAAATCACAAAATCACTTATTTGAGAAACATTTGTGCTTGATATTTAATAATATGCATTATTAATTTAATCATGTATATAATTAAGAGCTCATATTACTGAAGAAACCCAATGTTTCCCTTCAGTTATAAAGTTAAATTTATCATTTACATGAATATTTGCTGGATCCAAATGATGTGACCTTTTCAAGGTAAGAATACTCAAGAAAATGGTGTCTAACTCAAAATCTCTATTTTCCAAGTTCAGAGCCCTAGTTACATAGAGACATATTTCAAACACTCAATTTCTTCAAATTTTTTCCTGTAAAATAACATGAGAGAAAGAAATTTCCCTAGATGTGTATTAAATGGTATTGGTGACAAGTTATGCAGTGCAGGTCATTTCCTGCACTGACATGATCAATGGCTATTTTAAACTTTTGAAAGCATCCATATTAGTATCTCAATAGAATTCCTTTGTTTTCCTTTTATTGAAATTGTGCCCCAAAAAACCATGATTCCACTATTTTGGCCATTTCTGAGATAGAAACCAGATAACAAAGAAAAATTTGATTCATTCTAAACTGAGTTTAATTATTTATCTATTATTAACTGAAGTCTTCATGTATAAGATTGGGAGTAGAGTTCTCTACTCTAGAGCACATATTTTTGGGGGGTTAAGTGTGAGACTATCTTTGAACAATAGCTTATATATAGAAAGTTGTTCAAGTAATGAATGTATTTGCCACATTTTGTCTTTTTTTCATGTTTTGTCTTTCTTCTACCATCTTTTGCAAAAGTACTCACAATCCAGTTTGGTCATGGCAATTGCCTCTAAATTGATTTCTTGCCTCTTATACATGTTTCAACAATTCTTTCTGATTAATACTTTACTGAATGCAATTTTACTATTAGCACAGTAATGATGGACAAATCGTGAGACAGTACTCACTGAAGTCTCATTCCTGGCTTCTTCACTGGCCAGATCAAAGGTATCTCTTCTTTCTGGAAGCCACACTGGAATTTATCTGATCCTCCTCCCCCTTTATACCAGTTCTCTTGCATTATTATGGGCCTATATTTACACCTGTGTAGTAATTATGTGGCTAAATTCAGCACAGAGATGCACCTTGGTGAAGACAAAACCTTCAAAGGTAAGACTTCAACTTGGTAAATGGTCATCTTAATATCCCAGTAAGAACCTGTGTGGTTGAAGTTTTTACTGGCTGTTTCCAGCAGTCCTCATCTTGCGTTCCATACTTGTGTCTTCAAGCCTGTTCATCTTCAATCTTCTGCCTTTCTCTCACTCTTCCTATAGCCCCCTTGGGTGAGCTCATCTCAGCTGCCACCTCTGTGACAAGATCCCTATCTCCAAGTAGAATCTTCCTCAGAGGACAGATGACCCACTTCACTGGACTTTTCCCACGACTCTCAAATTCACTGTACTTTGACCTAATTTACCATATTTCTCCCAAAGCTGTTCATTTTCTTCCATTTCCTTTCTTGGGAAGTGTATCTCTTTGTCAGCCCTGGTATTGCAATAGACTTGGAGTGGTCCCCCATGGAAAAGCCATCTGAATGGTAACCCTCTTTCCTGCTCTTTCTTTCTATCCAAAGGAAGATATGCCACATATTGACCTCATCCTTATCTAAGTCCCTTTTGATTAGAGTTTAGCTGCTCCCCCACTCACTATGACAATCCCATGCAGAAATTTGTCCCATGTATTTCAACTCTAAAGGATTCAAATAATTAAATCATCCAGACATAAAGAATGTGGTTGCATCTGGAATCATTATACTTCTTTTTAGAGGGGGTATAGATTTATACTTATTTTCCTCTCCCAAGTCCTGACTTAGATGAAGAATGACCAAAAAATAAGAGATATAGGAGGATAAACCATCATTTGCAGAAATCAGAGAGCTGCTATTGAGAATGTCATTTATGTTGTAAACACATGTTTTCATGTTCTGTTTTTATTTTGCATGCTTGGTTTATTGTGGTCCTGGAGATGAACCCCAAGGCCTGTTAGTAAGCTAAGCAAGTACTGTGCCCTAAGCTATACCCCAAAGCCCGTTTTCATGTTCTAAATCTTACAACTTGACACTTTTCTGTCTCTGGGCAGACATTTAAGACTTTCCGATAAATGTGTCTTTATCCATCCACTTACAGCATAGCAAAAGCAGTCAACAGCACTGAAATCAAGTTATATGCCAAGAAGGAGAAGGAAGAAGATCTGGGATACTACTTTGTGGTGAATTGTATGTTCATAAAAATCATATATTGAATTTTTATCCCAGTACATTGCATGTTAGTTTTCTTAAAAATGGATTCATTAAAGATATAACTCATCAAAATGTCCTCAACATTAAGAGTAGGGTTCTAAAATAATCAGTAAACTAATATCCTGAGTGAAAGGGGATTTTGGGAAATAAACATGACACAGTGGAGAATAGCACATGAAAACAAAGAGCAGAATTCTGAGTGATGCTTCCATATAACAAATAATTCGGTAGTAGACTGACTTAAACTTCCACAAGCTAGGGACACACGAACAAACTCTGTCATGGCCATCACCAGGAACTAATCCTACCCATACCTGGATCTTAAAGCATCCAATTTGGGCCACTTTGTTACAGCAGCTCTAGCAAACTAGTTAATTTACTGGAAGAGGAAGAAACGCAGGCTTGGAAATATGTTAGGTATTTCACTTAGTGGATGCCACTCTAAAAAAAGAAAAAGAATATGAAGAAGGGTGAAAAGTGCTTTCCACAGGAGTCAAAAAAATACAAATCAACCAGGTGTGGTAGCACACTACTGTAATCCCAGCACTCGGGAAGCTGAGGTAGGAGGATCGTTCCAAGTATGAGACCAGCCTGGGCTACCAAGTGTGCCCAAGGCCAGCCTGAACTGTATAGTGAGACCCTGTCTCAAAAAGACAAAAACAACAACAACAACTAAAAATTGATAATAATGATAACATTCCTGTGAGAACAATGAAAAACTTGTATAATTCTATAAAGGTTTCCATTTGTGACTACAGATTGCAAATTACTACTTAATAAGTAGGAATTCAAGTGGGCAAGAATTTTAAAGTATCTTTACTTGTTATATAGTTAAAAGATTGTTAGCTTATATAAATTTCAGGGACCCTTTTTCTCTGAAAATTTTGGAATCATAACTATTTCTCCAGATTCTATAAAGCACTTTTCTGTAACAGAATATTGGAGAAAACTAAAAGCAAAGGGACAAGCGGTAACTTCTTGGGGTGATGGAAGTGTTGCACATTATTTTTAGAGTGGTGGCTATACAGGAATATGCATTTGTGGAAATCCATCAACTTACCTGTTTAAATTTTGTGCTTGTAAATTACATTTCAATAAAGATGATTTTAAGAAGATTCTATAAGAGAACATTTTCTTTCACATTTTAACCTGAGACTACTGGCAGCCATAACGGTGGGATCACTTACCTACCCATGTAAGCCAATATTGTTCCATAATTATTTCTCGAAACTGTTGCCTTCTCCTGTGGTACCGCCTCTGGTTTCTAATGTATTTATTCTTTTATTGCTCTTTACCCTGATTTTAGCACTATACTTATACTTGCAATTATTTTCCTTCTTCTTGAAAGAATATTGTTTCTTTAAAATGCAGGTATACTGGTGATGAATTTTATTTTATTTTACTTTATTTTATTGGTGATTTATTTTAATAGCCTTTTTATAAAAAATTATTTGCTATGTTTTCCTTTTTTAGAGATATTTTGTTAAGGGCAGAATTATAAATTTTTTCTTTCTTTGGTTTTTTGAGATAGAGTCTCACTATACATACAGTTCAGGCTGGCCTCAAACTCACTATTCGAGGTTAGATGTTGGCCTCAAACTTGTGGCAATCTTCCTGTCTCAGCCT
>PVJX010016656.1:0-39857 GCA_004027295.1 Dolichotis patagonum | reverse complement strand
AACTGTGTATTCATTTCAGATGCCCATTTTTGGATTGGGTCTTTGAATTTTGAGTGTCTGATTTTTCTTAATTCTTTATAAGTTCTAGACAGAAGTCCTTTGTCTGAGGAACTGTCCATGAAGATTTTTTTCCAAATTTGTTGGTTTTCTTTTCACTCTGCTGGAAACCTCTTTTGACATGCAGAAACTCTTTAATAAGATGTGGTCCAAGTTAATGATTCTGGGAAGTACTTCCCATGTACTTTGGTTCTTGTTCATGAATTCTCTTCCTAACCCTATATCTTTGAGGTTTTTACTTACTTTGTCTTCCAGCAGTTTTAGTGTTTCTGTTTTAATATTTAGATCTTTGATCCATTTAGATTTTAGTTTAGTGTATGGTGATAGACACGGGTCTAGTTTTAGTCTTCTGCATATGGATAGCCAATATTTCCAGCACCATTTGTTAAAGAGACTGTCATTCTTACGAAGAGCATGTTTGGCCCTTTTATCAAAGATAAGGTGGTTGAGTGAGTTTGTGGTTGTGGTTGTATCTTCCAATCTATTCCACTGATCCTCGGGTCTGTTTTTATTCCAGTATCATACTGACTTTATTACTGTAGCTTTGTAGTATAATTTCAAGTTGGGGGTTGTGATGCCTCCTGCCTTGCCTTTGTTGCTTAGAATTGCCTTTGCTATTCTAGGTCTCTTCTGGTTCCAGATGAATTTTAGGAGTGATTTCTCTAGATCTATGAGGTATGTTAGTGGTATTTTGATATTATGATAGCTACTGTTGATGTCTGGTTGTCTTAATGTAAGTACTGTGCTGCTTATGTTGTCCTGTTCTGATCTGCTCTGTACTGCCCTCTTTTGTTTTATTCTCTTTAAAATAAAATTAAAAAAAAGACTTTATGATGAGTGAATTGGACTGGGAATACATGGATAAATGATTTTGCAAACTAGCAGAAGCCAGAGGAAGGAGGAAATGGGGAGTTGGTGCTCAATGGATGTATAATTTCAGTCATACAAGATCAAAATATTCTAAAGGTCTGAGACTAACTTTGTGCTAATAGTCAAGAGTACTTAGTGTTTACTTTAAAAATTAAAATCTTTGGTGCATGTTTTTGCATCAATTTAAGCAAAAAAGTTACAATGATTGTGAGCACAGATTCTATAACTCAAGACATTTCCTAAACAAGGTCAGTAGCACAGCAAAAAGGGAGTCCTCAGCCCATGGCAATGCAACCAAATTGTTTGAGAAAAGTTGTACATTGGTACTTTAGTATTTAAAAGTATAGAACAAAATAGACTTGGGCTCTGAATGGAGTGGTAGGTGAAAGAGAAGAGGGCACCAAGGGAAACAGTGCTCTGTATGGAGTAAAAGAGTCCAATCCTGAATTTATCCCTTTGGCATAGCTGTAGTTTTCCTAACCATCCCAAAATGCCAGAGTAGTGAGTAGGGCAACAGATCCTGTTACTGGACCGTAAAGTTTCTGCAACTCAGAAATGGAGAGATATGCATTGAAGGGTAGCACCAATGTGCCTAAGTGCTCTTTACTTCCCATGCATTTGGGAAGATTTCTTCTATACCATCTAAATTTTTGGCATCCTTGTATCTTCGATGTTGCTGCACTTCACCAGGTATACATTGCGGAAGGCACATGCCTCCTCCGATCTCTTATTCAATTTGAAGTTCAATCAGGTGACCATGGTAAGAGTTAGTCTGCCCATGGTTTCAGACTTTGTCTTCCTGTGGTTGCTGTCCTTGTCTTGAAGAAGTAGTAAGATACATTTGGGTTCATTATGCTAAGGATACTTGAGAGTAGAAGTACATATTACAAAAGAAAAATAAAAACCAGCAATTGTTTATAAAAGCATCTATAATAATAAACAATGAAATCCATATTACTTTTTATGTGCATAATATTTCCTAAGCATGTACCATACTAGGATTAATTCCAGAATTTCCCGATATGGCATAACCTCAGAATTCTCCTTTTTGGTAAACCTATTCAACAAAATGATGGTAATTTTTATTTCCATTACCTTGAAAATCAATTTGCATTTCTGTGTTGTTTTCTAACAAAAATTTGGATAGGAAAAATATACTTCTTTTAAAATTTTAAAATGATAAAAAAAAACTTTCACTATTTGTTATATGCCTATATGTTTTATTCTACCAATCTCTTAGGTTATTTGTTTTATGTTTTTTTTCTAAGAATGCAAAAAGTATTTTCAGGATGTAGGCTTTGGGGATCTATAAGTCAATTTGCTTTTTTAGGCACATATGGGATTTAGAATTTTTTATCTCAATTTTTATGTGAGTTATGTGATTGCCATTGAGCTATTTCTGGGAATACTAGAATATAATTACTGATAACTGCATGGATTGTATGATTCTAGCAAATATTTTGCTTACAGTCTGATTGCATAAGATTCCTATTTGCTGAAAATTTATAAGGAATTTGTGTATATTTCAAATACAAAAAAAGTTTTTACTTTCTAGTGGTCCTATAATTTTTGTTTCTTTGTGTGTTTGCTTATTTTTTCAGTGTCATTCAGACAATTTTTGAACTTGGAATCCTCCTATCTCAAACTACTAGGTGCTGGAATTACAAATTTATTTAGTTTTTTGAAGAGAATAAAACCAAATGGGAGAAAACAAAATGGGGTTAGTCAAAACAAAAGGATGGACATACTACCTGATGTAAAACCAGAATACAAGGTGACCAACAATGGTTACCATTATGTCTCTTGTTATCTTCAATAGAATTGCCCATATCATCAGGCACAATAAAATTGAACATAGCAGTAGAAAACAAAATCAATAAAAACAAAGCACTGGAGATGTATAGGACTTCAAAAGTGGGTAATAGTCAAACCAGAATGGGTATCCTAGTGAATCTTACTGTCTTCAGAATAGTTGCCTATTCCCTCAGAAATGATACTATCAAATAACAGATTCAAATATAAAATCAGTCAAGACAAGACAGTGATCTAACAAACTAGATTCAAATAAAATCAGTCATAATGAGACAGTGTAAGTAATGCAGGGCTTCAGATTCAGTTAATAGGAAATTAAAGATGTTTGCCATAGTATATCCTGCTATTTTTGGAATAGCTGTCTGTGCCCTCAAATCTAGTACAAGTAGACAAACTGGAACAGAATATAAACAAACTAAACAGAGTGGTGAGAACAATGTGGGTTTCAAATGCTAATACAAGATTGACAATGTCCACTGCCTTCCTTTTTTAGACATTTCTTCCTCTTTCACTTCCATAGGGTGTGTGGTACATTTTGTATCCCACTAATTCCTTTAGGTTTTAGATTAATGAGGTGACCCACTATTTACCTAAGTGATTGTGAACATTGTTACCCCTGAGCTTGGTCTAAGTTGTATCCATTTACCTACAAGAGCCTCAAGGTTTTCCTTCCTTATAGCTGAGTAGTTCTCCATTGTATAAAAGTCTTATGTCTTTCCAACCAATCTGTAGCTGAAGGGGGAGCTACTCCCACTTTTTCTGGTTCCTTGTCACACACAACATTGTTTTTTCATCTTTGACTTTCAGTTTATAAACCCTCTTTCAGGTTCATTATATTTTTATATAGAGCATCTTGATGGACCCTATCTCCTGATCCACTCTGCCTGTGCTTCTTTTTATTAGTGTATTGAGGCCATCCATGTTAGAAGCTATAGCCAACCTTCTCTGCCTTGTCTCTGTCATGCTATTTTTCTGTTCTTGTTTGTCTATTTTTCCCCTTCATTCCAATGTCTTCCCCATTCAGTGAGCCCTGTCTGCCACTGTTCCTGAAATCATGGTTTTTTTTTTCCTCTCTCTCTAGAATGTCCTTCAGTATTTTTTGTAGGGTTGGATTGGTGGTCACAAACTCCCCCAGTTCCTCTTTGTCATGGAAACATCTTGTTTCTCCATTAACTTTGAGAGACAGTTTTTCAGGGTACATCAATCTGGGTTGGAGGTTATTTTCTTTCAGGCCTTGGAATATTTCACTCTAAGCTCTTCTTTGATGGTTTGTGTCAAGAAGTCTGTTTTGATTCTGATGTGTTTTCCTTTATATGTAATCTGTTTCTTTTCTCTGGCAGATTTTAGTATTCTGTTCTTGTGTTGAATTTCTGGGATCTTGACTACTATATGTCTGGGTGTAGATCTACCTTGTTTATAGCTGGTTGGAGTCCTTTATGCCTCACATTTCTGAATATCATTTTCTTTTCCTATACTTGGGAAGTTTTCCTTAATTATTTCTGTGAATAGCCTTTGTATTTCAATTGTTTTTACCTCTGCTTCTTCACTCATATTTTTTTATTATTAAATTATAGATCCTCTTGTCATCTTCTAGCTTTTGTATTGTTACTTCTTAGTTCCTTGTTATTTTTAAGAGATTTTTCCTTTTGCGATTGCAAGTTGTAAACCTGTCTTCAAGGTCTGATAGTCTATCTTTAATTTCTTTCAAGCAGTTTTACCAGCTTTCAATGGAGTTTTTAATTTCCTGGTAACCTCTTTGAATCTATTTCATGTATTCTAATTTTTTTATATTCATCATTTAAGTTTTCCCTTCTTTTTCTACACTCCTCTATTCTTCCATCTGAGCTTAGCATTTTTTTTATTATTTTTCTTATATCTTCCTTTACTTGTATTAGTATTTCTGTTTTAAGTTCTTTTAAAATTTCATGAAGTTGTTTCTTTATGTCAGATGCTGTTGCCTCTGAAACGATAGGTGTGCAATTCCTGATCTCTTCTGTGTTTACCTCTCTGGGGCCAGTACTGCTTGGGTTGGAGGCTGGAGACTTCCTTTTGTTTCTTCCTCTTGTCATGTTTCTGGTTTCTTCCAGACAAGTGGATAGTGGGGTCCCCAGTACTTCCTAAATTGGTTATAATTACTCTGAAGTGTGCTGGCTAGGGATTTCTGCCCTCCCCAGTCTGCTGGTGACCACTGAGGTATAAGCAGGGTGGGTAAGCTGGCCCCTCCCTTCTCAGCTGGTCAACCACTGGGAGTCTTCACCACCTTAGTGTGTGCCATGCAGTTGGGCTGATTAGAGATAGCTTTAGGGAAATCTTGACCTTGTCTTTTGGATTAAGCACAGGGGCAGGGCTCAGTCCAAATAATTCTCACCAATCTGTTCTGTGCTCGGAGTGGCTGTATGAGGCCGGCTGCAATTCTGGTTCTGGGCTTATCCTGCCAGATTCCAAAATGGTGCCCGGCCAATCGTCCATTCCCATGGAAGGACTGAGTTCGCTGCACTCACTGGAGCCAGTGCAGTTCTCCAGTCCACTGCTCCCCTCTGCAGCTGCATCCTCCCACTGAGGCCCTTGGGCTTGCCAACCCCTAATTTCACAGTGTCTGTGTGTGTTTGGATTCCAGTTGCATTTTGCACACAGTGGGACTGGCTACAGTGAGAACATATCTGGCCACAGCCTTCTGTCCACATTTTTCTTTTCTTTTCTGTATTTTTTCTTTTTTTTCACTTTAGTTTCTTCCTGGGTTGAGAGGATCCATCTTCTTCTGTCTGGTCTTCTCCGGAATGCTATATTCCAGCATCCAAGCTGTTTCTCTAAGAGAAACTTTTTAATTTGCTGTTTAATAATCCACCATCTTCCTAGCTTCTCTGGGATTACAAATTTAAATCATCACACCTAGCTGTGGATATTATGGTTTCTTCCAGAACCTAGCCCTGTCTTTACTAGAATTGATGACTTCACTTATTTCACTGGCTCTTTTAGGCAGAGTTTCATGACATTATAATATCACTGAGAGCTTATTGGTGCCAGCTATTGGCTTTGGGACCCCTTAGAAAATTGAAGAACTTCCTTGAAGCCAAATTCTGGAGCTAAAGCAACTGATATCTGGATAGTGATTCTCATTGCATTTATCAGGGAATAAAAATTACAACAAAGCCTTGAGCTGCCCTCTACTCTTGGTTTTCCTACAATTTCCATCTTATTGTAATTAAAGGAAACATGCATAATCTAATAGCATCTCATTTGCCAGCTTAAAGTCTGCTCTAAATGTTGTGTCTCACATGAGAGCATGGATAATGGTTTGTATGGACAGGCCATATCCTGGCTGTTCTGTTTACAAGTTCCCTTATGATGTCAGCATTGCTAGTCACCCCAACTGGAGTTGACTCTCAATTTTAGTCTATTGGAGAAAAAACAAAATGCATTATGAAGACCTAGAAATTATCTGAAGCTCTTTAGGGTATTTAAAAGCATGCCCATTAGTTACCTGAAGCCTTTTGGATCATTTTTCAGTTCTCATACTCACTCTAACTTCAGTTCTTATATTTTTTGCTTTTCCTCCTGTTACATTGAACTTTCATGTTCTCTTCTTTCTCTCAAAGGAAATACAACCAACTAAGAACTAATGATAGCAACTGGGTTGAGAAAACAGATTTGTGCAAGAGGAGCAGAGTAGCAAATCAAAGTGTTTTTAACCTCTAAATGAAGGGCAAGTTTTTAAAATGTAAACTGGGAACACATCCAAATCTGCTCTTTCCTACCAGCACTTACTTTAAGATTTGTATTTAGCACTTACTCACAAAACACAAATACACATAGCTCTGTGTAGATCAACGTAAGTTCACACACATGCCCCCTATCAGATTTTCTTTTGGAATCTAGTTTGTGGATGTGGTGAGCACAAAACTTTGTTTTCTAGTGAAATTTAGAATTCAGAGAATAGATTAGATATTGAAACATCCTTTATAATTAAAAAAAGACTGTATGCAGTTAACTTTAGACTTGATAAGTCTGCAGGTGGCTAGTACTTCCCAGGACATCTGTCTATTTCTCTTAACTCTTGATGTGGTATTACATAGGCCAGGAATTTAGACACAAATTTTAAGGATTAAAGTATAAAATGATCATTCTCACAGGAAACTAATTATCTAATATTATTTGAGATAAAACCTTCAGGAACCCAGGCTCAATTTTATAAAATCACACAGTAGGCAGAATCTTATGTGACATGATTTACAGGCACCCAAGTCCCCTTCTCTTCCATGGACCTAAACCAGTTCCTTGAAAATGATGCCATATCATTCCCCTGGACACATTTTGTGATTTAAACTTTACAGCGACAGTGTTCTTTTATGCAAAAAATTCATAGTAGAAATGATAGGTTGTGAAATCATTTTTAAAAATAAAATAATTGAAGGAAGAAGTAGAGAAAAGTCTAAAATTTGAGGAATAATCAAGAAGCATCCTGAGGTCAAAGAGTGAGATGGTCAAGGTTTAAGTGAAATTCCGACCTAAAAATGTGTCAGAGATGCAAAAAAATATAATAAATTTCCATTTTACTCAATCAAAGTTCTCTGCTAGTTGAGTTCTTAACTAAAGCCAGCAACAGAAAAATGTTGCTGTTTCTTATACATCGAAATGAACATTAAAATCTGGTTTTCTGGAGCTGGGAATTTAGCTCAGCAGCATAAGCACCTGCCTGGCAAGCGTGAGGTGGTGAGTTTGATCCCAGGTACCAAAATAAATAAATAAATAAATAAATAAATAAATAATAAATAAATAAGCTGGTGTTTTGTCTTGATGCATGCGGTACTCAGAGATTCTCTTCTATCTTTCCAGTTTTTTTCTAGCATGGACAGAGCTAGAATGTAGCAGGCTGCACACCCAACCATAAGCTTATGCTGTCTTGTTTGGTGGCATCTCATTCAGCACAAATCAAATATCTCTGCATACAGAAAGCAGCAGGAGAGGTAAAAAGTGTGTTCAGAGATGATGCCCTAAGACAGTAAGACTACTCCCCCACTCCTCCAACTCTGATCAAGTTCTGTGCCTTATAAGGAACACCATCTCCTTGGGATCTGCCATTTGGAAGGCACTCACCAATGCAGTAGTTTTATAGTGTGCTATTTTATTATAATTGTCAGCCTAAATTGACTATTAAAACACAGTAGCACATTAAGATTATTGCTGCACTGCTAGAGGGAAAGCAAAGAAGAAGGCAAAAGTAAAAGATTTTCTGGTCATTCGCAGGAAGCGTGCCAATCCCGGAACAGAAGCATGAGAGAGGAAAATATTCCTAGTGCCTCTTAAAATAAATTCATGAGCATGGTCCTCTAATGCAGACACACTGAGAAAATTTTATCACAAAAACTGCAACCAAATATTCACACTTGAACTGAAAACCTGAGAGCCGATTACAGGGAAGGAGGAAAGGAGTGAAAAATAAAACAAACTGATAGTAGAACTCTCCTGTGCTCATTCTGTTGTTACATCTGATTTCAGAAACTATCTCTAAAATAGCTCTTAGTTCTTGAAGTACTTGAATTTAAATACTCTATAGGAACCGATCCTTCCTTTAGGCAAAAACTCTTTACCCAGAAAATCTAGTCTGTCTGTGAACTTCTAAATTATAATCCCTGAAAATAGCAAATCTTCTCCCTTCTGCCCTACCTCACTTACCAGCCTTAAATTGCTGGCTACTCTGAACACAGCCTCCCACCTCTTTGCCACTGAAATGTGTCTAAGACAACTTAAGTTTGCTTTAAAAGGGATCTTTTTATAAATCTTAGGAAAATTCTAGACTTCATTTCTGTCTCTGACAAGATTCCAATTTTGTCAGAGAAGAATCTATTTTTCAAATTTGAAATGGAACTGTAGAAAGAGCCTGAATATCTGATTTCTGACATAAGATATACTAATAACTAGCTATTTAACATTTAAAAAACCCTATTTAGTTTGACAAACCAATTCCACTTTCTGGAATTTATTCCTCAAAAATTTTTTCATACACATGCTATGTGAATAATGCAAAACAATGTATTTTAGAAACTGAAAGACTTTGAAAATAAAAATTTTCAGCAGTATGAGGTTATCTAAATCAACTTTGGTATGATCTATATGTAGAAATATTATGTAACCAGTAAAATTAACCATATCCTCCTATGTGTAAGAAAAATGGTTACATAGAAAAACTTCATGTGCCAAACAGTAGTCCTAGTATCTCGGCATTTATGTTCAAATGAGTATTTCTGATGAAAAATTCACAGGTATAGTGATTGTGTCAAGGAAAAGAGAGACTTGTTGTTGTATGTTTAAACCTGATACATTTGAATATGGCATACTATGCATTATATACTCAAAGTGCACTAAAAATATAGAATAAATTAATATAATTACAATATTATTATATTTTGAAATTAGTAACTGTAGAAACAGATAGTGCTATTTGTTTGTGGATCCTGCACAGTCTTATTTCCCAGATATACAAACGAAGAAAGTCACAGAGTGAATGTATTTATTCATTTGAGGTTGTGGATATTGGAACCACAAAGTAGAAATTTTATATGGTTCCACCTAATGTACACAAAAATTTTATTTAAAATATCAGCAAACAGAATCCATAAATAAAGAAAACATAATATGCTCTAACCAAGTAGATTAACAGGAATGCAAAAATTCAATACCTAGAAATCCACAAGTTAAAGTAGAAAATCATATGATAAAATACAGTAATATGTTGGTCCACAAACACTTCTGTTAATAGACAATATAATTTGCAAATACAAGTGGCTGGCAAAATTTTGCTTCCATTGCAAAATTCCATATCGTATGACAAACACTACCACAGTCATGTTCTCCAGAATCACTGAACTAATCAATTATGTTTGTGAACTGAGGTATCACTGTAAACACAGTAAATCTCCACGAGGTCCTGGTTCACAGTTCCTACCTCGGCAGCTGGCGGATTTTTCCTCAGTACCTAACAAAAGATTGTTCATGGAAACCCCTGCGATTTGGAAAAAATCGTAAATATCCTCTGGAATTGTTTTGGCGGGAGGTTTGCAAGTAGCCAATCTGAGAAGGTTAGTCAGTTCTCTTTGCTGCTTATTGGTTGCTGCCTTGTTAGCCCTGTCTGGCAGATGCACTAGCATACTAGCATCATAACAAGTTGCTGCCCCACCTTAACGATCCCCAGTGTTCTCAGTTTTATGCTTCTTAAAGCTCTAAAATGCCTAAGACGCTGTCAAAACGCCCTGCACCATTAAAGGGATTAATACATTATTAAATTAAATTACATAACTATGGGAAACATAGCATATTTAGGGTTAAAATACAAAAATACATATTTATAGGCATTTTTCTGATCATATCTGAAATTTCTTGTTTTTCACAATGTATAGGTGCTCTAGCAATGTACCCAGTGCTAATTTTGGGGATCACTAAATATGTTAAAATATATCCAATAAACTAGCAGTCAACTTTAATAAAAGACAAAAGAAAAACATGAGGTAAGTTATGAATAATTATTTATATTTCATGTACACTTCATGTATGTTGCATTCAGGTAAAAACTAAAATTAACTAAAATTATTTAAGGTCACAAACCAGGTATCTTCTGATACCTCTTAATATTCACTAATTGTTTAGAAAGTCTAAAATGAAAATATTAAGTAGGAAACTATTAAAGTGAAGGAACAAGTCAAATTGTATTTTGGCTTAAGGACTGAAAATGGATTTAACAATCTCAAAATATTCCATTTTATCACTTTAAAACTTTGAAATATATTCCCAAATATTCACAACCCCACGTTCCTAATAGTATCCTATATTTTCCATTGTTTGTCCTGTGCTTTCTTATTAACCTTTGTTCCAGAGTGTTTAATTTTGCTATTGTAATGACATATTTTCCAATCTTAATTTCTAGATATTTTTGCAGGTTGATTTTTAAAAGTATTTTCTTTATTGAGGTCAACTTATGAAAATCTCATATTAACCACAATTTATTGAAATAATGGATTCATAACTGAATTAGGAGGTGTGGTCTGGTCAGGAGAGGTAGGTCATTGGATGCATGACTTGGAATGCTCTATCTCCCTCCCTAATCCTCCTTTCACTCTGTTTCTTGGACATCCTCGCATGAGTAGATTTTTCTCTGACAGACCTTTCCACCATGCCATTTCTGCCTTGGAACCAGCTGCCTACCGGTAAAACTCTGGATCAAAATACATGTCTCCTCCTCCAAGTTGCAAGTGTTGGCTATCTTGTACCAGTCATAGGAAAGTGATTAATACAATATGCAACAGCAATTACAAACCAATGGTTAAAGAAGCTGGGGCATTTATTCAGCACTTCCATCAACTCCTGGTTGAGTGTTGCTCCAAATAAATATTACACCTTGTTTTATCTGGCACATTGGGTATATGAGCATGCATGTATGTGGTTTCATATGCGCATATGCCAAAGAAGGTCCCAAGACCAGAGAAACTGCTTAGAAACAGATTCACAAGTGGAAGCCCTTTTGTTGGTATTCTTCAAAAGGATGAGTGTGGAGGCAACGTAGTAGGGTACCAACATTATCTCTTGCCAGTTTGCTCAAGTGGTTTGTATAAAATTTGAGGCCACAGATGCTTTCCCTATAAGATTTCTAACCAGTTTCCAGTAACATGGTTCTCACTGTGTATCCTGCAACTCAGTGAAGAGATGATGAATACGGGGTAGACTGTAAATTACTGAGTTTGGTTCTTGAATGTCTTCCATTTGAGATTTCTAGGATAAGTGATCTTTGGGTAGAAAGTATTGAATAGCTTGGTCTTAAGCCAGGAAAAGTGATGAAGTGAACACTTAATGGTCACTTCAGCATTAGAAGTAACTTTTAAAAATGTTTCTTTAAAAAATGTTGCATCTCACAGAAAAATGATTCTTGATAATGTTGTGCTGACATTAAAAATCTGTCAACATGCCACTCTATTGTGCTGTATTCTTGCCACATGTGGGTAATTCTGCTGTTCACATTCACAGTTTCTCTCAATATTGATATTTTTGCATTGTTATGTAACTTCTGGTGTCTGGCTTCTAAAACACATCTATCACAAGTAAATGTTAAAAGGCAACATTCACACCCAGAAATTCAATTGAAACCCATATATTTCACTATGCACTAAATCAAAATCAAAATGCATCAAAGATCTAAATGTCAAAGTAGAAACACTTGATCTGCTGGTAGTTCAAACAGGTAAAATTCTTGACGACATAGGTGTAGGCAAGGAATTTCTGAATGTAACCCCAATGGCAAGTAAGTAGTACCAAGTATCAACAAAAGATATCATATCAAATTTAAAAAATTGTGCACTTCAGGAGGAAACATTCAATGGTGAACACACAATGGGAAAATATTTTTACCAGCTATTCCTCAGAGAGAGGACTAACCTTAGAATATAAAAAAATTCTCAAAAAATTAGACCCCAAAAATAAAAGACTCAGTCAATAAGTGGGCAGTTGAAATGAAGGCACTTCTCAAAAGAAGTACAAATGGCCAATAAATACATAAAAAAATTCAACCTCATTGTTTACTAGAGAAATGCAAATTCAAAGTACAATGAGATTCTATCTAACTACAGAAAGAATGACTATCATTAAGAAATCAGATATTAAAAATGCTATCATGGTGGAATTGTTGATGGATATATGAACTATGGCATCTTCTGGGGAAATTAGTATGGAGATTCTGAAAAACAGCAAAATTAGAAAGCCCATCTGAACCAACTATTCCTTGCTAAGTATCATCCCAAAAGCATTAAAGTCATCATGTACAGTGATAGCTAAATCTTGGAAATGGTCTACATGCTCATCAGTTCATGAATTTTCTATGTGGTAAAGAATTAACAAGCATATATGTCCTGCTACACACATTTATAGCTCAAATAATAATACAGCTTTTTCTTCCTTATCAGATAAAACATTTTTGTCGTATGACTTTGTAAAATCATCAGAAAATTGAGGCTCTCTTCCCCAGTAATTTCAAATTGCTACTAAAGTAAATTTATCACAGTTTTGGGCTAAAACAATATGAACTCGTGTTATAGTTCTAGCCACAATCACAACACAGCTCAGCAATGTTTCATCTCTAGTGATGACTCTAAAAGAGAGTCTACCTTTTCTTGATCCTAGCAGCTGCCTGCATTCTGTGACTTCCTAGCCTGCTTCTGTATTATCCTCTTCTTCCCATACTATGGCACTCTGTTGTTCAATGGGAGGAAGGCTGGTGATGCAGAGATAAGAGGTAAATGTCTCTTATTTGTGATATTTATTTATGATGCTATCTTTTGCCACCTTATGGATTTCTAGAAGATCTCATAACTCTCAGGGCCTCTCTTCCATTTGTAGAGATCTTTTCTAGATGATTGCTTAATATTGCCACCCCTACAGTCACTGATTCCTTGTGTCGCTTTTCAGCAGTCTTGATGGGCAGAGTCATTTTTCTGATAGCACAAGTCTTCTTCCCTTCTGGGAGGTCCACATCTGACCCTAAGGAAAAATAAAATCTTTGACTTATCAAATTCTGAAAGTGCAGGTCCTCCCTAGAATGTCCATACTTCTTCATTCTGCAGGATGACAGCGTCCTGAAGTCTGACATGATACTCTATCATCGCAGATGTGATAAAGCACCAGGCCTTTTATCCTACAACTTTTAAAGCACGTATTTCAGGATTTGTAAGCAGTTTCCCCAAAGCTTCTGTTCACTTGGCTATTAATGAGAGAATACTTCTTCTTTCTCTAAAACAATACTTGCTCTCTAAATATTCCTTCCAAATTTATAGATCTCTAATGAATTCAAGTGAATTTCCGCATACAATTGGGAGAAATAATATGACATCATTACCTTCTATAAAATAAAGCTTAGTTAAGATAAATTTTCATAACAGTAAAGTGGACCCATTTAAATGTATAGTAATCAAATTATGCCTACCACCACCACGCTCGAGATATAGAATATTTACATACTGCAGAAAGTTGTCTCATGTTCCCAGCCAATTAATCTTCAAAATGCCAATCCCTACTCCTTTGGCCCCAGGCAAACTTCATCTGCTTTCTATTGTCATTAATTGGTTTAATCTAGAATTTTACATATGTAATCATAGGATATATAACCCTTTCATCCACCTTCCGCTCTTTACCATAATATTTCTGGCAATTATTTTAATTTACTCTATTTTTTCAGTAGTTTCTTCATTCTCTGTTTCCACACAGTGTTCCAATTTATGAATACACACGATTTGTTTAGCCACTCACATGTGGATGGATATTGGACTTTTGTGTTTTGGCTATTACAATTAAGCTTCTATAAATATCTCTGTGCTAGTCTTTGTATATCTATATGTTTTCATTTCTTTTGAATACTCATCCAGGAAAGAAATTCCTGCATCAGATTATAAGTATATTTTGACTTTTAAGGAGATAGACAATTTTCCAAACACTAGCATAACTAACTTTTGCTTTCTTAATTTGTAAGTCCCACAGAGATAATCTCTTTCTTTTAGAATGTTACCCTTAGTTTGGGGCCTTAGGATAAAAAGCAAGAGTATTGAAACAAAGCTGACACATAAAATACTCAACTTTCTCCCTATAAACTACCAGACCAAAAAATCTTAGATGACCGGAACTTTGGTGTATTTCTTATTTGTTCTTACAGGTAAGGTACATGGTTGTAAAGGGAAAGAAAGGCCTATTAAACAAACTGAAATTTAGTACCATTCAAAGCATTGCCTGAACACTATAAACATAATTATTTTAGTTATTTCTTTACTTGTTTATAATTTGATAATTTAAGGTGAAAGTAAAATTCATAAACTGACGTGAAGCATGACAAAATGATTTTAGTCACCCTTTCCTCTCTGGTTAGTTGTAAGAAATCTTTTCAGCTCCAAAGAAGAACAAAATAACAAGCTGAAGGGAAAAAGAAGAATTGTCATCAAAGGTGTATGTTTTTTATTTCTTTCTAACTTCTGGATCTCTCAAGCTGCACCTTGAGTTTGAACATGTATTAAAATAGACACAAAGCCATTTTTCTCCTGGGCTGTAATTCCAGACGGTTTTGTCTGGGAAGAAACGATCTTTCGACCACTTCAAAAGCATCTCCTCCCTTCCACTCGGCAGTGTTACAGTTGCTGGGGACTATAGCTGGGCTCCCAGTTAAAAAGATGATTTCTAAATGGTGTCTCACTGTGTTATCTCAGGTTCCTGATGGTAACATCAGTGACTAGAGGGTGACTTGTGGCAACTGAAGAGTTAAAAATCGTAAGGTTGGAAACAAACAAGATTAGAAGGAAAAATAACACCATATTTTAAGAGAGAGCATTTTCCAAATATGAAATATAAGCAGCTGTAAGTATCCCTAAAGGGGTCCAATTGGTTCAAACCAGTGTTAGTTGGATGTTTTGGGCACTATTTGCTAAGCTTGTCTTATTCCTCTCTGTTCCAAAGGCATGTAAATTTCTTGAAGATCAAAGGCACCGTTGGAAACATGCCTTTATTTTTTTTTCCCTCAGTCTCTTCCTTTGTTCATTCTCCTCTGACTGCTTTCAACCTATCCCTTTAATGCACCCTTTGGTTTTGGGGCTGAAGCTTTACAAAGTATTTCCTAGGGAGAAGGGAAGTCTTATCACAATTCAATCTGTCCAGATAAGTTTATGCATTATCTTGTTTTGGTAGTTCTAGTAAAATGCAGCTATTTAGTGTGCCATTACATGTAACAGATGTATGGCTTTCACTGGTCCTTTTCTTAGAAAAGAACAGAGCAGAACCGAACCAAACAGAACAGCAAAGAAAGAAGAAAAGAAAAGAAAAGAAAAAAAAAGAAAAGAAAAGAAAAGAAAAGAAAAGAAGAAAAGAAAAGAAAAGAAAAAAGCGTGTCAGTACCTTACAAAGATAGGATGGAGAAGCCCGGTCCGGGGATGTAACTGCCTCAGAACCCCAGGAGAAATGTTGGGAGTTTCAATTCCATTGCTCAGATACCTGATTCCCAGGTCTAGGACCAGTTTAACAACTGCCCATACTAAAGACTTCTATATAAATATATCATTCAATGAATTGTGCAAAAAATATGAACATGCTAAACAACAAACCAATAAAAAAACCCTGAATACTAACCTAACATTACATTGTGCACTCTAGGAGTATGAAAATAGGTTGGTAACAAAAAACTATTTTTAAAGGAATCTGACCTCAGGTTAGGGAAGAGGTTGAAATATGCAAAACAAAGGAAACAAACATAAAGAAAATGATTTATTAGATAAGATTACAAAGGACTATAAAACTGTGAGAAAGACTAAAGTGTTGGAAAAAGTTAAGAAAAAAATGTAAATGTGAATATAGTAAAATGACAAGTTATATATATATAAATAAACTGCTTCACTGATGTTACTATAATTATGACAACTGCAATGTTATGTATTTCTATAAGAGATTCTGAAAGATTTCTACTGATTTTATAATGCTGTATTTTGATCAATTTTTATAAGGTGTTTGATATTACAATAAAGGCTCCAGATATTTATGTTTTTACTTCTCCTAGGTATTTCAATAGGAAAAATTTCTGGAAGTAGAATTTCTTGGTATAAACTTGTGCACATTTTTGAAAAGCTTCATTTGTATTCCCAGAATGCTCACCACCAACACAGAATGAGCTTATGCTCCCACTAGAGAGATTTGCAGTGATGGTGGTTTCACTGACTACGTACATTATGGTTTTAATTTCATTTTAAATACTTTATCAAATTATTCCTGACAATCATCCAGTGTCTTCTTCCCAAAAGAAGTATTGGCATATATTATGTTTTTGTGTTTCTTATTTCCAGCAATATTTTTACCCCTCTGACTACTTACAAAACTTTATTACCCTTCAATACACCTCTGATTCAAATGATACTAATTTAAAAGAAAAAAAACATTCTATGGCCCACCTACCCCCTGCAGGTAGTAACTGAATAATATTTTCTCTACTTTGGAGAAAACATATATAGAAGTGAGATGAAATATAAGGATGAAGAGGAAAGCACAATTCTACAGGAGCTAGGAGGCCAAGACCAAAGGAAGTTAGGGCTCAGGATGGCATGCACTCTGTATTTGTCTGTGGGACAGAAGGCTGCATCTAGGAGGGGGAAATATGAGAAGGAAATGGGTTTGAGCTTTCCACCTCCCTCAAGACCACCAGTACACAATGGACAGGTAAACTGCTTTACTGCAAAACAAGTCAAGTCAAAGAAAGCAACAAAACCAACAAACAAATCTGATACATTTTTCTTTCTTTTGCCTTCTGAACCAAAGAAAAAATCTAATAAAAATTAACATTTCTTTCCTTTTCTATATTTACATACAGATTAAACAAATAGTGTTGTTGCTCATAAAATCCATTTTTAATGCCAATGATGGGAAAAGAAAAACACAAGACTTTCTCTGTAAGAAGAGACAAGTAGCAAATAAAAGGTCACATATTTTAAAACTGTATTTTAATTAACCAAATATATTAAATTGTATTTGAATTAATCAAATACATTAAAGCATTCAACTTTCAGTGATGCTTGATGCTCTTTATAATAAATTCATATTTATTATAGTAACATATGGATTTAAAATTATATCAAATTACTAACTTGACCAAAGCTAACATTTGTTTTAATCCAGCCTTGATCTGTGTTCTTGTTATACTAACTTGAGCAAAGCTAACATTTGTTTTAATCTAGCCTTGATCTGTGTTCTTGTTATGGGGCAAGTCCTTAGCATATTTGGCCAGTGGCCCGGGCTCTTTTTATAATTGTCAAGACTGATAAAATTCCTCTGCTCTTCCATTATTATGCTCAGACTTTCAATGAATAACTGAATATACAAGCATAACTTTTCAGGTATCCATGCTAGGTCCATTTGAAACTTAAAAAGTCTTGGCTTTGAAAACAATCTTGGCTTTCATATTTATATTTACATATATGATTCATATTTCAGGTGATCTACAATGGTTACCATGATGTCTCTTGTTATCTTCAATAGAATTGCCCATATCATCAGGCACTAGTTGAACATAGCAGTACAGAACAAAATCAATAAAAATGAAGCATTAGAAATGTATAGGACTTCAAAAGTGGGTAATAGTCAAACCAGAATGGGTACCCTAGTGAATCTTACTGTCTTCAGAGTAGTTGCCTATACTCTCAGACTTGATACTATCAAACATAACAGATTCAAATATAAAATCAGTCAAGACAAGACAGCAATCTAACAAACCAGATTAAAAAAATCAGTCATAACGAGACAGTGTAAGTAATTCAGGGCTTCAGATTAAGTTAATAGGAAATTAGAGATGGTTACTATAGTATATACTGCTATTTTTGGAATAGCTGTCTGCCCTCAAATCTAGTACAAGTAGACAAACTGGAAAGAATATAACCAAACTAAACAGAGGGATGAGAACAGTGTGGGTTTCAAATCATGACACAAGATTAACAATCTCCTCTGCCTTCCTTATTTAGACAATTCCTCCCCTTTCACTTTGCTAGGGTGCATTGTACATTTTGTATCCCACTAATTCCTTTAGTTTTAGATTAGGGAGGCAACTCGCTGTTTACTTAAGTGGTTCTGAGCCTTTCTACCCCTGAGCTTGATTTCAAGTTGTATTCATTTACCTATAAGAGCCTCAAGGTTTTCCATCCTTATAGCTGAATAGTTCTCCATTGTATAAAAGTCTTAGGTCTTTCCAACCAATCTGTAGCTGAAGGGGGAGCTACCCCCACTTTTTTCTGGTTCCTTGTCACACACAGCATTGTTTTCTCATCTTTGACTTTCAGTTTATAAACCCTCTTTCAGGTTCATTATATTTCTTATATAGAGCATCTTGATGGACCCTATCTCCTGATCCACTCTGCCTGTCCTTCTTTTTATTAGTGTATTGAGGCCATCCAAGTTAGAGGCTATAGCCAACCTTCTCTGCCTTGTCTCTGTCATCCTATTTTTCTGTTGTCTATTTTTCCCCTTCATTCCAATGTCTGCCCCATTCAGTGAGCCCTCTCTGCCACTGTTCCAGAAATCATGGGTTTTTTTCTCTCTCTTTCTAGAATGTCCTTCAGTATTTTTTGTAGGGTTGGATTGGTGCTCATGAAGTCCCCTAGTTCCTCTTTGTCATGGAAGCATTTTGTTTCTCTATTAATTTTGAGAGATAGTTTTGCAGGGTACATCAATCTGGGTTGGAGGTTATTTTCTTTCAGGGTTTGGAATACATCACTCCAAGATCTCTTGATTTGATGATTGTGTCGAGAAGTCTGTCATGATTCTTCCTGGACCAGGAAGATACATGCTCTCTCATCTGGTCCTCTCCATGATGTCAAATTCCAACATCTGAGCTGTTTCTCCCAGAGGCTCTTTACTTTGCTACTTATCAATCAGCCATCTTCCCAGCTTCTCCTAGTCATAGGTTTTTTATGCTCTACAACAAGGGTTTCAAAACACCCACAGTCACTCAAGGACACATGATTTCAGAGTTGGACTTAAAATCAAGTGCTCCAAAGTCCCCCAAAGAGAAATAATGTTATTTAATAATAGCAATGAAAATTCCACAGGAATGAGTCTTTGATAATTACATGATTACTACAAATGCTGGACGTAGGTTTTCCATCAGAAAAATTTCTTATTGCATTTATTAAATTTTCAAATGAAATAAACCAAATCATGTTTGAATTAACCTAGCTATTTGCAGATAACTATGAATGATGCCATGTGAGCCTTCTTCAGAGCTCTTATTATCAAAATCATACTCTTCTGAAGTTCTATCCTGTCACTCTTTATATTATGCTAGTCACACTTGTCATGTTGGCAGTTATGGCTTGAATGTATCTCCTCTAAAATTTATGCTAAAATTTAATAGTTGATGCAATAGCATTAAAAGATGAGTGGGAAAGGGAACATGGGAGGAAGGAGGGAAAAAGAAGGAAGGGAAAGGGGCATTTTAAAAAAAACAAATAATAGAAAAAAATGGAAAGAAAGCTTCTATAAATGAGGAGGGAAAGAAAGGGCTGAAAGGAGAAGAAGAGAATGGGGAAAAAAGAATAATTAAGATGAATTTTGTACAGGTACAGATTCTCTATGATGGATATAAGCACCATGGCTGGCAAATGTGCAGTAATAAAAATTTTAAAAATGAAAACAAATTTAGTCAGATTTTCATACAGAGCTCTCACAAGTGAGGTGGTAACCTTACAAAAGGACAGGAGGGAAATAGCCTGGATTTCCTACTTTTCTACACATTCTGCTCTGGGTAGACAGTACGCATTCTGTCTGGAAGTACAGTGTTCAAAGCACCATCTTGGAAGCAACTGGAAGAACTTTAATTTTGAACCATTTAGTCTCTAGAATTCTGAAATATAATCTTCGATTCTTTATGAATTATCCAGGCTCAGGTATTTCTTAGAGCAGTGGAAATGGAGGAAGATACTGAGTCTTCCATTTTCAGCATGAATTGTCTTCTTCCAGGGAGGTTGTGCTCAGTCTGCCTTGCCAGCAGGCCCAGCAGGCTGTTTCCCTGGCCAATTCCAAGCCCTATTGTCCCCGTGGTGATAACAGGCAGTTTCCCTAGGTTTCCCCTGGTTGTAAGAAGGTCACACCTCTTTCTCCAGTGAGGGCTTCTATAATGGGAACTATGGATTAGTCCAGCAGGAATGAGAGAACAGATTGTAGAAATCAGTGAGAGAATGCAGTAGGCTTAGAGCTTCATCTAATCTCTCAAAACTCAGAGGTATGTTTCCTTCTACTACAAACTATATAACTGATGGGGCACTTTCAGAAATAATAAATTTTTCTTTTGAATGATGAGACATCAAAAGATCATCATGGAAATCTTAAAATAAGGAAGTTTGTGGCTATGTGGGGTATATGCAGGAGGGGTTGATAAAAGTGCTACATATTCTGGTAAAAGTTAAAAGGCAAATATGAAAAATGGAATCTTCATGAAGTTGCTTGGTTGTTCTCACAAATATTTCTAGCATTAAAGATCTTAAATCATCAGGTAATTAGCACCTCCTGGGAATGAATTTTGCCTCAGGAAATCCTATTAATAAACAAGCTCTCTGAATAGATTTGAACTTCATTAAAATCTCATGTACATGTACTAAGTATCAAGTGCAGAACAAAGTAGGCCTTCATATCTAATATATTAAGACAAAGTACACTACCTTTGAAGAAAGAGAATTAAAATATACATAATACATTTGGGAGAATGAATCTAGTGTCTTTCACTTGACATAAAAAGTATGGTTGTTTGCTTCTTATTTATTATTATTTATGATTTTTTATTATTCCTTATATGGAAGAGAAATCATTCTAGAATCTAATTCCTTTTTTTTTGAATAATATAGTCAGAAAATCTGGAATCATTCCATACTTTAAGCTATCCTTATGTCCATCCAGATAGTCACCAAAGTCTGTTCATTTTAGCATCTTTCAAATCTATTTATTCCATCAACCCATCATCCTCATCTGTCTTCGTTCAGTTATTATTATTTTTTTTGCTGTGGTTCAGATGGTCTGCAGAATCCTAACTGACTTAATTCCCTTCAGTTGTGTTCCAAGCACAGTATTCTCTGAACAGGACAGGCCATCTCTTATAAAACGAAATGTGATCAAGCCTTTCCCCTACCATAAGTCCTTACTAGTGCCTTATTAGGAGAGAGACAAACCGTCTAGGATGGTGCCACATTACTTGATGCCCAAGCTTTCTCATTACAATAATTGCCTCATCTCTGCCCTCTCTCCTATGCTGCTCAGTAATTTAAAATTCCCCATGTATACCTTTTCTCACACAAATCTTTTTCTTTCCCCTGGGAAGTGCCCACTTACTCTTCCCATACAAAACACAGTTCCTCCAGATTGGGGTAGAACTCTCTCTTAAGACCCCCAAAAGGACAACAATTGTCTCTCTTGCACTCATTTCCCTCCTATACTGAAGAAGCAATATACTCTCATTGCTAAATTCAAGCACAGAGTTGACATTGTGTTCCTCTTTAAAGCCATGGATATGATAAACTAACTCATTAGTGCATGGATTTGTACCCGCTGTTGCCTCTGCTCTTAATGCTTTTCCCAAATAAGTTGCATGGCTCACTCCACTTCCTTCAAGCCTTTGCACAAATATTATCTTCTCAATGAAGCTGCACTTGCCAGAAAGAGGCAGAGACTGTGATATGATCTGCAATCTAACACTAAAACTTGCAAATGTAAATTAGCAAATTAAATTAGCATGTAATACTATTGTGACTATAAATATAAAATCATCTTAAAAGTAGTAACAAATGAAATTCAACAATGTGTCAAAAGAGAAATCCATTCGAACTACAGAAATGAAAGGATATAAAGATTATTTTAAAGCTAATAGTGCAATGAACAACAATGACCATACTAGGAAAAGTTTCAGTATTAACCTGTCTCAGTACATGATAGAAAAGACTATGATTTAAATTTAATTATAGTATCTTATATGCATAATCAATAAATTTGGAAAAGAATGGTGTTTATTAACCTGATTATACAATGTGAATTAAAAATATGGTGGATGTGTACATTAAAAAAATAGTAAAAAATTCACTGCCCTTAATCCCATTCAAGACACCATGCCATTTTGCTCTGGACTTGCTTATTCTATCTTTCTTGCCACTTTTATATATGCACTGCCAAAGTGAGTACTCTTAGCAGTTCTGGAGGTCTTTTTTTCATCAGTATCTTTAGCAATGTTGTCATGGTTGCCATAATATCCTGAGATGACTAGAAATATTTACCTTTTGTGATCATTTTGACTTTGGGGAAGAGCCCTATGTTGTACATTATAAGGTCTAGTGAGTAAGAAAGATATGGCTATATCATAATTTTTCATTTGATAGAAACTGACATAAATGTTTGATCAAGGAGGAATGATTAGTTAAAAGATTTATTTCAATAAAATATAGATTGCCGTTAATCTACTTCAAAATATTCTAAATACTTCCAACTTGTTTCAAGCACACTTATTCCACCATTCTTCACATTGTTTCTTTTTCTGTGATAAATTTATTTTGATTTAAATATTCATCCTACCTTTTGATCACCTTTTGTAAGATATTTTCAAACAGGAGACAACGTTATACTCACACACTGGAAATAATTCCATTAAAACCAGAATCAGGAAAAAGATGTGAAATATCAATTTTTTTTAATGTTCTGTAATTTTTCATTAAAAGAACAGAATATAAATGAAAGAAAAGTTGCACTAAGTGGACAGAAGATAAATATATCACTATTGGAGGTTTAAACATTAAATGTATTTAAGTAGTCAGATTGACTACTTATAAGTCAGATTGAGGAGTTAATTATAAAGATCCAAAAGATGTATAAATACCTAAAATATATATGAAATGTTTCCCTAAATACCACGAGTAAAGAGAATATAATAAAATATATTCTCTGTGAAATATCAGCATAATATACAATAAATAGAAAAAATTGTAAGCAAATGTGTTAGACTTTCATTTAAAAACTGTAATACTTTATTGAAATGTTTAAAAGTGGAGAGATCACCATTTTCTTGAATGTTCTATGTCATTATTTTTTATGAAGTCAATTATTAAGTATATTAATATTTTTGATATGATTCCAATTAGTAATCCAACTTTTTTGAAGTTGAATTGTAATTCTAAATTGCTTTTAGAAAAACTAAAAACAAATGAGAATGGTATGTTTAAAAAATGAAGTTACAAGGGTTGGTTTTTGGAATGACTGGGCCACTAAAGTATACCATAAAACTTAAATAATGAAATGGGATGAGGTTAGAAAATTTGTGAAAGAAATGAAATAATATCATTTTAACAGACTCTAATATACATAAAAGTATAATACATGTTAAGTGAAATACAAATCTGTGAAGATGTTTAAGAAATAATTTTCAGAATATAGATGCAATAGTAGTTAAAAAAATTAACAACAAAAAATTTATAGTCTAAGTCTAAGCAGATCACAAAGTTAATAAAAGCAAAATGTTTAAATATAACCATAATTTTATAATATATGGTTATTTAATTTATGTTTATAGGCGAAAAGCTACAGTAAATTTACCAATATAAGAAATAATAAATGAAAATATCTTGATTTAAATATTAAAAAGTAACAACTCTCATTTATAAAAGAACACAAAAAAGCAAAATCTGAGGTTTTTACAGCAAAATATTGTTTATAGAATTATCTGCAGTAAATATAGTAAATAGTTAATGAGGAAAGAGCTCATAGCAAACTGAAAAATATGTGACGAGTTTAAAAGATTTCAGCTTGAAATCAGCACCAAATAACTGCTAATAAAACCTAAGCATTAGGCCTCAGTGTTAATCAAAGAAATCCAAATTAAAATGCAATTTTTGCTTATTAAGTTGGTAAAGATTAAAACATCGTAATGAACAGCTTCAGTAGGCTGTCACTGAAATATTCATCCCCATACATAACTGAGAGTAGAAACATGCGTGCTATTTTTAAAAATCTATTAAAATATTCATGCTCACTGACTTAGTAATTTTCCTCTTATGAAAATCTACCCAAAGATTTTAATATATGTGATAGTATAAACAAATCTTTTTATTCAAAATGAGATATTATAGTAGCCATTGATCATAGTTATTCCATTCAGAATGTCCTGTAATTCTTTCATTCTCTTGAACAGTTTTATACTATTGTGTTATGTTTGATATTATTGTATTGTATCTGAAACTTTGCTCAACTATAGCAGAGAAAGAGATATTTTGACAGCTACTGTTAATGTTCAGTTGTCTTGTTGTAAAGTGTTGTGTTGCTTATGCTGTTCTGTTCTGATCTGCTTTGTTCTGCCCTCTTTTGTTTTATTCTCTTTAAAATAAAAAAAGTAATAAGAACTGTAGAAGTAATAAAACCCAAAATGCATAATTGCTACTGTAAAAGAGAGAGCAAAAGAAAGTGCTCTGAAGGATATAACTCCATGTATGTTTAAGTGTGGAAGATAGATGACCATACTACTTTTTTTGTTAGATTGTTGAGCAGAACTGTTAATAGTCTCACTGTTTAAATGTCTACTTTCTATGCTTTAATTTTGTAACTTGAACAACTATTTCCAAGATGACAGTATGTAATTTATCAACTAGTGATTGCTTAGTGGTTTTTTTTGTTGTTGTTGTTGTTGTTGTTTTCTTTTTTTCCTTTGGAATTCTGTATTGTTGCTACTCTTTTTTTCTGTTTTGTTTGGTTGTTTTTTTTTTCTTTCTAAATAAAATTAAAAAAAAAAGAAAATCTACCCGAAGGAAAGAATCTGAAATTAAGATAGAGACAATTTATTCATTGTTTATAACAGTGAAAATTTAGCAATAACCTAACTGTATGTCCTTGAGGAGAAAGCTAAGGAAAAATTTATGACACATCCATATAATGGAATATTCTGTTCAGAGGAAATGAATTTGAAATGAATAGAGGGCAGAGAGATAATGTAAGTGAGAAAGCCAGGTACATGAAAAAAAACTCTACTGACAAGCCAATAAGCAGTCTGAATTAGACACTGCCGCTCAGGTCTGTCTGTGTTTCAATTAATTTCCTTTTGGGTATATAAGTTCTTTCTTCTATAATTTGCTGTTTTCCAGAGTGGCTGAAATTTTGAATTATTTAATTTTAAATCACTCATCTTTTAAATTACTGGCAATGATTTAAACTTTGTATCGACAAACAAACTAAATTTGCTTATCCAATGAAACGAGTAGGAAGGTGTTTAATTCTGATGTTATAATACCATTAAAATCAATTTTAGGGAAATCTTATTTTTAAAATGAGTGGTATTGTCCCATAATGTAATAAACAGAAGACCAAAAAGCCTGAGGACTGAAAACTGTCACAGATGAAAATGAATGAGATTTATTTTTGTCATCCTTTCCTGCTTTGTACCTTGTAGGAGCTGGCGGTGTAAGGAACTGCTCAACAAACATTCAAATGAATGTTGTCAGTTGAAATATTAAGTCAGTTATAAAGAAAAATAAATCAAATGCATAATAGAAAACATAATAAAATGCCAACTTTGATTGTTTCTTATTTTTCTTATTTGGAACTAGCACTTGAAAGGAAAATTAAAAATTCATTTTACTCATTGAGGTTCCATTCATCCATTTCATGAATATTGAGGGCCCAGGTTTTACTAGGGATTGTCCTAGATTACAGAAATACAGGAATGATAACATCTGACCAAAATAAATCCATGCTTTAGGGACCTTTTATTCTGGTTAGGGAAGTCCTGCACTAAATAAGAAAAATATGTAACTATGTAGTATGTTATGTCCTAAGGGATAAGGAAAACAAAATGAATTGCCAAAAATTTGTACTTGGATTTCATTTTACTCAAATATGCTTAAACACACACACACACAGACAGAGAGAGAGAGAGAGAGAGAGAGAGAGAGAGAGAGAGAGAGAAATATGACCACAGAGAAAGAATTTCATGCTTACAGATGACAGATGCCAGGAATGTCCTATAGGGCCACTTGAGATAGCACCAAAGAACCTCTGGAAGCAGGAGAGGTGAGGGAAAGGCGAGGTCGTGGTCTTTATTGGGGTTTCTGAGGGAAACAGAGGTGGGGCAGGGTAAGCAGCTTTGGCTAGTCTGAATAATCTGAATGTGTGTTATGGAGTCGGTCTGGGAGTGAGCTGATACCTGGCCTTGGGTTGGTCGAGGGCAAGGCTGATACTGGCTTGGAATCCTGGAACTTGGTGAGAGAGATGGTGACTGGTGTGCGATTGGGATTGATCAGTTTATGTGTGGAAGGTGTGGTCCCTGGAGAGACTTTTGCTGTTGGTAATCTAGCAGGGGTAATAAGTTCCCTAAAAATGACAGAGCCCAAGTAGTCAAGAAAAAAAAAAAACCCAGTGATTCAATAAATAAAGACAGGAAATAAAGAGTGTTGGAAATGGATTGGTTATAATGTTAGACAGAAATACCAGATCAGCCCTCTCAGAGAAGATGAAAAACCACATAAACGTCTGAAGTTGCTGAGAAAATACATCATCTGTGTTATCTGAAAGAAGTTCTTTGTGGGCAGAAGAAACAACAATTACAAAAGCAATGATGTAGGATGAGCCTGGCAGGTTGGGGTCCAGCAAGAAGGAGGGCAACTGGAGCTGGAGGAGACAGAAGGGAAGCTGAAGACATTGAAGTCGGGAATAGTGGAGCAAGGTACAGGGGAGAGGGGCCAGCAAGTGTGAGAGCCTAGGAGGACACTGTAGGAAACTTGAGTTTTAGTTCAATGGGTCCAAAATGTGTTTATGTCATTTATATTAACAACACAAAGATGAGTAAAATTGGAAAGCACATTCACTTAGTTTATTAAGCAATAGAATAAAGATAAAATTGAGATCTCATTTGATTCAGAAAAATCCCTTGATGCCTTTTTGTACTTACTTAAAACTTAAAAAATAACCCTCCACAAAAAATGACAAACTAGGATCAAAAGGAAACCTCTTCCCTTCATAAAGATCATGTTTCAAAACTTTACAGAACACACTACTCCTAGCAGAGTACGTTCTCTCTCTCATACTGGATGTAAGCTCAGTGTAACCGCCCTCACAGTTCACACAGAGCATAGAGATGGATGTATTGGCCAATAGTTAGTAAGAGAAAAAGAAAGGAGAGTAGTGAGATTAGAATACAACTATTTATTATTTTACTAGTTAGAATAAAGCACCTAAACATGGAAAACAAATACATAAGCTTCACAGATGAAAAAGAAAGAAAAAAGATAATTTTAAGTGGCAGGGACATAATTAAATGCATCTTTAGATATACATGACATAGGCAAAAAAAAAACCCAACAATTGCAAATTATACTAAATTTAATAATTTCTATTTAAAAATGTGACCATGGATAAAAATAACATAAGTGATACGAGTAGAGAAATAATTTTCAGTGTCTAAGATTAGTAAGAGAATATACCTAAAATTAGAGACAATATTACAAACTTATATGAAGAGGCAATCAATAGGAAAATAGGTAAAGCATAGGAACATGAAGTTTAACAAAAAGAAGCCCAAAATGTAGCACACACGTTATATTCAAAGTGGTTGATAATGAGATCAATAAAAGTTAAACCGTAGCAAGATACTACTTTGTGTGTATTGTGTGACAGATTAGAAACTAGATGATACTGAGTACTGGTGAGGAGGTGGACTTCTCCCATGCTGGTGGGAATTTAGATTGATTCAGCCATTAAAGAATGCAGTCTGGCACTATTCCTGGCAATTAAATTCATCTATTTCTATCACTTAAAAATTCTACTCTGGAATACCTAGCAGAAGTAAGTGATGCTCATCTATCTATCTCCCAACCCTTCTCAGTGCATAAGATGACATTGTTTTTCTTTTCTACGTTTGAAGATAGTAGCTAGCTATGGCTGTGTGATTTGATTTGGCTCATAAAATATGAAGAGACATGAAATACTTAACGTTTCTTGCATATTGTCTTTCTGCTGCCACAGTGATAGCAGAAATGATGTGTTAAGACAGATTCTGTGACATCATCCTGAAGCCTCCAGTGGCTGTGATAAGTGTGTCACCTCTGTAAAGACCTGCATGGGATCTCTAGTGAGCAGGAGAGAACAGGGACGCGCTCCTTGGAGTGGATTCAGGTTGATACTGAGTGTATTATACTAAAACAGCACACAGCAGGGTACACAGAAGAATTTGTAAGTGTCATAATGAGTCATGGGAAAGCAATCTGAGCTTGTGTTATGGTCCGAATTGTGTCCTTCTCACCACTAAATTCATAAGTAGAAGTCCTAACCTTTTACATTTGAGAATGTGACTGTATCAGATAAAGGACCTTTAAAGAGGCAATTAAAGTTAGTGAGACCAGAGGATGGAACCCTATAGCCATAGAATTAGAGACAAAGCTTTTGCAAATGAAAAAGTGTCCAGGAGACAGAGGGTGAATGGAAATGGGAGGGGAAGGAGAAATTTTAGATTTAAGATGTATCACTTACATGGACCCAATACCTACAACGAATATGAAAATTATATATCATAAACGTGAATGAAAAATAATAATTAAAATGGGGGAAAAGGTTTTAAAGACAGAGGCAAGGAGGTGGATGGAAGAAGCAGATTTAAAGTAGAATCCAGCTGTAATATGTACATACACACACTCTCCAAGATGAATGTAAACTTAATGTATTGCAAACATGTACTAATAAAATAAAAATAAGAATAAAAATTAGAAGGAAAGGACACCAGAGACCACTTTCTTGTTCTGTGTGTAAGCCCCCAATCACAACAAGATGGTTGTCATCTGCAGACAAAGGGGTGCCCGGCCCAGATTTTCTCCTTATTGGTGCCTTCCCCACACATTTCTAACTTCCCGGAATGAGTAAATTAATTCTTATTATTTAAGGCACTAAATAGCTACTACTGTAGCTTTTTGTGATAGCAGCTGGAGCAAACAAACATAGCCTCCAATCCATGGCAGATTTCACAAGTAAAATGTGATGGATTCAGACTCCTGAGTACAAAATAGCAAGGGAAGCCATGGAAAACAGACGCACACAGTAACATGAATTGATACTACCAGAGAAGTCCTAAGTGCAAAGAGAAGTAAAAAATGAGATAATATGTTATTTACATGATTTAAAATACAAGAACCAAAAACTATCAATACAGAATTTCCAAGGATACTTACTTATAAATGGAAAGTTGTACATTTAGAGATCCAGAATTATTGTCAAAGATGGCAAGGGCTAAAAGAACGAGATTAGGTTATAAAAATTAAAAATAAGAATTATTTTAAAAATTCAAAATAAAAACTCAGTTGTGGTGGCATGCCTGTAATCCTGGGACTGAGGAGGCTGAGATAGAAGGATTGTCATGAGTTCAAGGTCAGCCTGGACCATGCAGTGAGTTCATGGCCCACCTGGACTATCTAGCAATACCCTACCTCAAAAACACACAAGTTCAAACCAAAAATGTTGCCTTATATGGGTTAATAATAATGTGGTTCAAAAATGAAAATGACAAACTCAACTCAGAGCCTGAAATTTGAAAAAAAAAAAAAAAGCAAGTCATGAAGTAAGATGATCACCTGGTTAACATGAAATTGATAAAATCGATAAAGAAGTTCCATATTTAGGAAAAATTATTTTTAAAAAAGAAACCTTGCAGCCAAAAGATTTTTCTGCTGTTCTTAAAAGTCATCATCTTCCTCATAATGTTTTAGTTATAACTGTTCTAGAATCACCGATAAATCCCCTTTTTTGAACACATACAGAATTCACTTTTGCCTGCATCCACTGGTAAGCTTGATTGTTATTCAGAACTATTCCCTCTAGCTGCTCCCACATTCCCTGAGTGGAATGCCCTTCCCTACACATGGACTAGACTAAGCCAACTGGCAGTCTTGGAGTCCAACCCAGCTACATTCTTAGCTACAAACAGACTAGTACAGCAAAGCCCAAAACCATGACTAACAGATACACAAGTAATGATTAAGCTTTACTGAGCTGTTAAACTTGTGTTTGACTTATTGCACAGCAATAGCTAACAGATACAGATACTGACATTAGTGTTGGTCTTTAACAATGAAAATAACCTTCTTCTGGAATGAATTCAACTTTCTTGAATTCCACTGAGAAAGTGAGACTCAGAACTAAAAGATCCCCCCCCTCCAAAGACTAGAACTAATTATTCACATTTAGCATTCAAATCTGAAAATTAGCTGTTTCTGACATAGTTAAATAACTTTAGGTAAAAGTTATTCCACAAGAAAAATTTCCATAATTAAGCACCTCCAATTATTAAAATTAGTAGAATTACAACTCTTTTTTCTATAGACTCACATTGCATTGGTTTGCCTTTTTGTACATTTAATGCCTCATGATTTTAAATAATCTCTTTTCCTTCTTTTTTTAGCTAAAAAGCCTAATGTCAATGAGTGAATGTTAATTGACTGACTTTTATCAAGACTATGACTCCCTAATATCAATAGAAACTTCTGGAAACTAACACCAAATTAACCAAACATACAAACCCTTAGGTCTTCTCAAGAAATGTTTTGGAAGCCCAGTTGTATGTCACTATCTTTGCCCTTAGAAGTTTCATGACCTTGAATTCATGACCATCCTGATCTAAATCCATTTTCTCAGCATAAATATCAAATAATAGAGGATGAAATAACCATTTTTTAACATAGCTACCTCTTATTTTGCACCAGACAGACAGCATAAGAATACCCATCTTATTTGATCAATGCTCAGCTCTTGTCTGTACTATAGTCATTTGATCCTCCTAAAATTCTCATCACCATCTCCTTTGGCCAACCAAATCTAAGCTCTTTCCTGCATACTTCCTTGGTATTGGAAGTTAGAGGTGACATATGTCACCATAACTGTAGCACTACTCTAAAATTTGAACGCAAAGAAGAGCTAAGATAAAGAGGCAAAAGAAAGTCTTACCATTCTAGTTCTAGTTCCAGATTTTTCTGACTTCAATTGTATCCATGTTCCATTGCGATTTGATTATCAAGCCAAATATTGCCCCCATTGTCATATAAAACTGACTTTTATTCATTTGGGGTTAAAATAATATAGGTCTCCACTAAAAGTGTTCTTCACAATTTGTAGATTGTTCACTACAGAATGTTTCAAAAACAGAACTGAGGGCATGGGGGGCCTACATAGTTCTCAGGATACAAAAGTTGCTTTGCAAAAGCAAATCTACCTAAACTAGAAATAATGACTATAAAAAGTGATCTTTTGTCTCTTTCTTTGGAATCAGCCCAGACAAAAACATTTCAGAAACTCTAACACTACGCAATTGCATTATGAAGGGCAAGTCACTGTAAGTCACTGGAATGGAATTTTGTTCTAGTATTATTAAATTACTCCCTACAATTGATTTCATAGGCTGTGACATACACCACTCAGATGAAAGAAAGGAAAATGTCTTTCTAAAATAAAGTAGTTTTAGGAAGTCAGAGCAGGTGCTGAGTGGTCAGGCTGAGAACTGAGAGATGATTTTGCTAAACTTGCAAGCAAGTCTATAGCTTCAGTGGGCTCTTGCTCCAGGATTTCAGTGATAGTTCTAGCGATCTTAAGGACACTTTGAAATCATGACTGTAGCATTTCACTCTTTCCTTAGTCTTTAACCTATATAGACTTAATACATATCCTGACCTACTGGATAGTTACAGGGCATTTGATAGGTCTAGAAGTTGGCCTTCCTGGACACAATTTGCTTTTCTGGACAAAAAAGAAACTTATTCTCCTATACTTAACCCATACAATGTTGAAAGAGGCGATCCAGAGCGCTTACAGTTTCCTTTTGTTAGCTGCACCTTTCAATTTAGCCAGCACATTTTTCCTTCCTACAGTGAACTAACTTTCACATTATTTATCATGTGTGCTGTTCCCTGTCAATGATAATTATGCTGAACAATTTTTCCCCCAGAATTTCAAATCTGAGTAAAAACTGTCATCCTCTAGCACTTAATCAGTAGATATCACCTAATTAGTTTTAGTATCCTGAATGCTTTGGGAGAAAGGCAACTTATGAATAGGAATTTCTAAACATTTATTATGCTTTCCTACATCCCTGTGAGTGCTGGCAATCTTCTAACATGTAAGTACATAAAGCTGTGCTATGCAAGGTTGCTTGCAACACTACCAGACAATGAGTTATTAAAGCTGGAAATAATTCAAGAACTCTAATTTTTAAACCATTGCTTGCACTGAAGAACCCCACAGAATTTCTTTCCATGATGGATAAAATAGCACAGAGCAGGACCTGGTACAGTTGTGTGATCTGGGGCTGGATGCAAGACCTTTCTCCTTGGGACCTTATTGCAGTTCTGTTGTTATTACAATGAGAAATACTGACCATCCAATAGAGAGAGGTGTTCCATCTAAAATAAAACACATGCAAAAGTATCAAGACTGAATTCAAAAACCTGCCAATAAACATCACTGACAAAGTGTGATACTCTAATCAGCAAGTCAAACTCCTGCAACACTGAGGTATGTGCCATCCAGAAAAGCCTTCAGCATTTTCACACAGGTCTGCAAGATTTAGCACTATAGAAGGCTGACATGTTTTCAGTTACTTCCAAGTTATAATGACAGCATGGCACAATCAAAGCTCAGTTTTCTAGTCAAGTATTTACTTAAATGGTTTTTTATGTACTTTCAGATATAAAGTCCTTAAGAGTCAAACTAGTATTTCTCAATGGCCACAGATCAATCTAGGAAAATTATCTCTCAAAATAGAACAGAAACACAGCACCTTTCCTCTTGGAGACAAGTTTGGAAAGAAGAAAGAAAGCGTGGTTAGTTTTTCCCTTACCCTCAGTTAAATAACTTTATTTTTAGGATTATGTTTCTGGAGGATTATCCAATAGGGACCTTACCATCAATGAAATCAGCGAATTTTTCCATACACAAAAAATCACACCAAATATGTTTTCTTACACTATTTTGATTCTGGTTGCAATTTTCAAGTACCATGAGGTAATTAACAGAGGCATGAGAATTGCTATAATATAATCACCATACCACTTCACAATGAAAATGTTAATACTTCAAAGCTCTAGGCATAGTTCTAGTACATTGCCTCTCCATCACTTTGCTCCTAAGAATAATAACTAGGATGAAATTGGCATTCTGTCATTTCTCCCCATTTGTTATTTGAGATTCATCCATTCAGATGTACACTTCATTAATTTCAGTGTAGTACTGCCTTTCATTGGATGAATGTACACTAACTTATTTTGCAATTGTTCCATTGATGGGCATTAGAATCATTTCCATTTAGAGCTATTGAGGCCAGTGCTATAAAGTGTGTAAGAGAAGACATCTGCTCATATACATGAACAAGAATTACTTTATGCTACATAATTCCTAGGTTATAGATGTCTATCAGGATATGCTCCTCAAAGGATTATACCATTTCAGATTTTCAATAGAAAGCATCATTAAACTTTTAATATTGCCAATACTCATGAGATGATGCAATTTTTCACATGTTTATTGACCACAGATTTCTTTTCTTCAAAACCTTTCCATATCTTTTGTCCCTTTTTTTACTTTATTGCCTGGTATGCATTATTTATATATTTAAAATACTAAAGTATACATTCCAGATTAAATCATGAATGCAGAGAACTTCAGTAGAAATTTGTTCCAAAATAAATTTCACTAAATATTTAGTGTCTATGTAGTGAAAAGAATTTGTTATTTTTGAAGGTATAGATATAAATTTGTGGTAGATCTGTAGGAAACTAAGTCATAAATGAAATTGAGATCCCAGAAAAGGAAAAATTTAAGAAAAATAAAGACAGTTTTGAGTAATATTTATAGAGTAATAAAATACAAATACTGTTATTGATTTAACTGAAAAGAGTAGCATAATTTTACTGTCCCATAGATTTGTGAGGCAGTGTGGGATATAACGAAACTAAATTCTCTTTTTCCAGAGTAGTCAATATACAGTACATATATTTTTTTTAAAAAATTCAGTGAATTGGGTATCACTTACAATGTTGAGAAAACAAAAGAAATAATTAAAATAAATTAAATTGTTTGTCTCATCAGGGTGGAATTGGAAATGGTGAGGGATGAAACAAGAAACTTCCATTTACCTCCATAATTTATATGTCTATTGCTTTGATAAATATTAAAAAATAAATTAAAAAATTTATACAAATAAAGATTTATTACAAACATGATAGTGACTTAGAAAGCCTGTGACATGAACGTAGTGTTTGTATGGGACAATGAGATTACAATTGATGTTTATCTTTTTACTTCTCTGAGTTTTTTTAAAATTTCTAAAACTGTATGTACACATTACTTAACAGAAAATTTAAACCATTAGGTTTCAAGATAAAAAGACATAAATACAAAGGATTAAATTATTTCTCAAAGGGAATAGGAAATGGACTCCAAAGGATGAAAAACTGAGAGCAGTTAGATACTAAGAGGGCCTAAATTAAATAAACACAGTTCTTGGAAATGTGAAGAGTTCTAGTTAACTTGTCTTGGTGAGTAATTGGTTGCCAGGACAAGGTTGGTGCACAGATTTTGAAAGTATCTAAATTTTCTAGTAAGAGTAAAGTGGAGTCCTGATAGGCAAGTATTTGTAGAACAAACTTATTTTTATTTCAGAGATAAGGAATTCTTTGTTACACTGAAGGAATCAGAGTGGTCTTATTGCTATAATTATAACCTGGTGGGGCTAAGGGATCCACCCCAGGAATTGCATGGATGGTTTTAGAATTAGCCATCTAGACACTCAGACACTTCTTCAGCCATGTCCCTGGGGACCTAGCTACTAATACTGACATCTGGCCTTGGTGTCATCCACATGATACTGCTGTTATTGGCATGTGGAATGAAAGAATTATGGGATCAAAATGGCTACAACCCAGAAATCAAATGGAAGACCAAAGGCTTGCATGTAGATACCAGATGAAGGCTTGAAAAGCCAGACAAGGAATCCCTGAATGGGAAATGCACAAAGCTGTGAGAATAAAGCCAAAGATGCAATGTAGAACCTATGAGATGGAGAGGCCAGGATTATTGACATTTGCTGAAGAAAAATTCATGCCATGACTAGACCCAACCCAAGAGAGAGATTATATGGGCTACACCCAGAAATGCATATAAGTGGGGCCACCCAAGCCTTCTGGGATTCACATTTACCATACTGTGTCCAAGATGCCACATGCAGAACTACAGGGCTTAATATTTGCCTTGATGGGTTTTAGTCTGGCTTTTATCCAGTTCTTTTCTTTTCCTGTATTCCTTCATTTTGGAATGAAAACTTTTACCTTGTGTCATTGTTCTTTGGGATTACATAACTTATGTGTCTATTTTAAAAGAGGTTTATAGCTAAGAGTTTGCTTTGAGGCTAGGAAGAGACTTGGACTTTTGAAAATGCTGGAACTGTGGAGATATTGGAGGAAAGGATTATTTTATGTCTGGCTGTATAACTGACAGTTATGTAATGTTAAGCAGAATTATGTACTTTTTATTGTCTTTATTTGGAGAGTAAGAGTGGTTTAAGGATATGTGCTTGAAATTTGAAAGTGATAAAATTTGACAGTAAAGGTAGTTTCAGCTTAACTGTCTGTGGGATCTGGCCTGAGATTAGTGTAACATGTTTCCAGGTGTGTCTGGTAACACATGTTTTCTGATTTCAGTGCTGTTCCCTTTCACTACTTCTCAGCTGCCGTAAACTAAGCATCCTTTTCTATCATACTTTTTCTCCATAATGTCTCTGCCTCAGAGCCAGCACTACATAGGCTAAAACGTGAGTTAAATTAAATCTTACCTCCATGATGTTATGGGCATTGAGTATCGTGTCTGAACAATAGGAAAAGTGACTAACACAGATTCCGATTTTCAGTGAAATAGAATACTCTCATTCCAGTGGCATACAGTGTGAGTTTTCCTGACTGTTAACACTTGTGTTATCACCATCCTTAAACACTTGCAAGAAAGGGACACCTTGATGTTCACATGCAGGGTGTTATACAGATCAAAATTGGTAGTGATTTACTCACACTTTATTGGGCATAAGTGTATCATATGGCTTCATACAACTGTGAGGAAGCCTGGTAAATATGTGCTTAGTGAAACAAAAGAAAGAGAGCAACAGTCTAGTTAGGTACACAGACATTTTTTTAGCCCACTTATCTAAATTTAAAAAAAAAAATCAAGAGACAGAAATGTGAGGCAGAACCTCAGAAGTCTAAAGCAGAGAAATTATTTAAAATGTATCATATACTTGTTAATTTAAGCCAGGATAAGCAGCCTTACTAGGGGTATAGAATGAGAAACAAGGAATATAAATGAAATTGAAGGAAGCAGATAATTGTAGGCAGAAGAAAAGATGGAAAGCAGGAAGGAAATGATCAGAATAGGAGAGTTAAATGAGAGAGAAGTGGAGGAAGGAAATCTGTGATGCCAGCTATTATAGGAGAAGCAAATCAAATATCCTGGGAAGCATCTCTTGACCTTGGATACCAGAAAGTAATTGGGAGATTTAATAAAAAAGTATTTTCAGAAATTTTGAAAGCAGAAAATAATCATTGAATGTTGTGGAAAAACTGAGAAACCAGATGAAAGGTAAAAAGCATGTTTTTTAATTCCTTAAATGCTTTGAAGGAACAGAGAGAGGAGGTAAATAAGGTGAAGGATACATGGGTGAAGGAGAATCCATATATTTGTTCAGCAATGATTTTATTTCCTATTGTCATTAGTTTGACATACTTAACTGCCAAACATATTCTGATCAATCTATGGATATCAGGGTACTGTGATCTCAATGCCAAAGAATGTAATGCTTTACCTTAGGCTTGAGCAGAGTTTTGAATTATTGATTAAAACTTGTCAATCTTGTAATTTATGGTAGTCTGCAGCCCAATCTTTGAGAGGCCATATTCTCCCATTACATTGAACAAACATATGGTAGTCATCAATTCTCATAATTAAATTTTTTAGAGGGAGGATTCAGAATTTATAGTGGATGTAAAACAGTCTAGCACTGGTTAGGATTAGTATAAGGAAAACATGATATTGTGAGAGAGAACAGGAAGAAACAAGAAATCATATTTGCTAACAAAATAATGCAAAGTAGAATGTGTATTTTATTACATATCTTAATGGCTTGGCAATTTCTTTTTTATTATAAAAGGGCTATTATTCTTGAGGACTTGGTTTTGTTTTTGTGTTAAGAACATTTACTATGATATTGACCTTCTTAACAAATGGTAGTCATTTCATAAATGTTATATGAAAATAGAGACAGTTATCTTGGTGAGACGCTTGTTAGATAAAGCCCATGTTGTTACCCAAAGTGATTATGGAGACTATAGTAAGGAGGGCAAGTGACTTAAAATCCAGAGAAACATTTGCTTTTCCTCCATGTAAAACACAACAATTCATAACCTGGAGAGCCGCCTCATGCAACCCTGAAGAGTCAGTCTAGAACGCTGGTGCTTTTGTTGCTTGGCATTTCCCTAGCAGCACTGCTGCTCAAATCCCTGGCCACACACTGGGAAACTCAATATTCTTCAGCAGTGCAGCAGGAAGAAGGAAATCATATTTTCACATGAGAAGTTATGATCAGCTGTGCTCCTCTGCAGCCTATGTGTTTCAAATACTACTCAATTGTCAAATGAACCATTTCAGTCCTAATCAGCTAGTCGAAAGCAGACATGGGGGTTATTCTTCACAGCCATCTTAGGTGACTGAATACTCACAGGGACTGAAAGTGAATTTCAGCCCATAAAACTCACCCCTCACAACACCAAGGGCATACAAGTACATCAGGCCTTACAGACCCAGTAACTGAAGCGAAATATATAGGTGACTTGCGAGCATTTGATTCTCAGTGATTCGAGGCAAAATCTGAAACTTCAATAGATGGTGAAGCAGACAAGAGTATTTCAAGGCAATTCTGAGTTTGAAAAGGATGGATATACTTCACTTCTATTGTTGTAGAAAGATCTGGAGGACCAGTGTTTGGGTTCCTGTAGCCTTCGTAGAAATTAGATTCTGCAATAATTTGTAGAACCCACAAATTCCAAGTATTTGGAATACCAGATGAATACCAACAGGTAGAATTGTAGATGGACCTTATCATGAGGTTACCATAGCTAAAGCAGTTCTTTTTCACCCAAATTCAGAATAAATAACTTTATGTAACTTTAGATATGGATGTAAGATTAAGCAGCTATTTTAGCTATTTTTCTTTTTTTTTCAATCTGAAGGATAAAAATGTCAGAAGGATTAGAAAAACCTAATTATTGTCTTTAAAACAAATCCTACCTTACTGAAAAATCAATAGTGCTTATTTGTTGACCTTAAAACTCTTCCCTTACAAAAATATGAAAGCTAAAACTGTCTACTTTAGTTTATTTTTTATATACCCAGACCCACAAACAGGATTGTGGAATGTAGTCTGTGGTGCCCTCTGGTGGAAAGGAATTGATATCATGTCTCTTAATTATTTAAGCATCAATTTTTGAAGAAACTTGGATTGAATTCAGGAAGTCTAGGCCAAAGGATTTGAAAGACGGCCAGGAAGTGCAAGATATCAATATGTGTGTGTGTGTGTGTGTGTCTGTGTTTGTGTGTGTTGCTCTTAATGACTAGTAAGTTATTTACTTTTGAATACAACTTTGTCTATTTTGTTTGTTCAGAATTTGAATCTCCTTGCAGATAGAATCTTGAGATTCACTTTTTAAAAACAATTCCATTAAAAAAAATCCATAACTTCAAGTTTTTTAGTTTTAGAGATAAATATTTGAAAACCTAATCTCACAACTCATTTAATATTTTAATTTAAAAATTATTCTCAACTAAGAAAGTACATAATTATATGAAAATATTGAAAATGTTGATATATATGCAAACAAATAAAGCAAGAAACATCACCACCATGTGATCCATTGTGAATATTTATAATCTTGATTTGCTGGACTCTTGCCTATTTTCACAAAGATTGCAAATTGTAATTGTGCCAAAAAAAATATTGCTCTTATTCTTCATTTTCAGGAGCAAAGTCATATTTTAGAATAATAGAGTATTTGCTCCAAAAATCGGTCATTCTCCTTTACCAAATGACACTTATGAAACACAGCTGAAGAAATATACTGCTTTATGCTTCCCAACATAAAGAAGAAATTGTCTGCCTTCTTCAGTCTTTGAACCTGATCAGATGAGATTCCACAGAACATGACATCCTAAATTACCTCAGATAGGAAAAGCACGTCTTTGGAGGGTTATGATCTTAAAGAAGCTTACACAGCCACATTTGGACTGATTTGAAGTCAATGGTACAAAAACTTGTCTGTGAGATGAAGAAAGTTTTAATAAAAAGACTCACAAGGTGAAAGTTGTTTAAAGTTCTGATGTTTTTGTGAGAAAATATCTTGGCCAAGTTCTTAAAATGATTCTACCCTGGGGGGAGATTGAACAAGATGGCGGACTGGTAGGTAGCAGGAGAGAGACCCTCTCTGAGAGAGACAGCTCAAATGCAGAATAAAACACACTGGAGAGACCCAAACGGAGAGAGATGGACT
>PVJX010016655.1:0-39811 GCA_004027295.1 Dolichotis patagonum | reverse complement strand
TAAGGTTGTTATTCTTCTTTACATAAGACATTATTTCTAATTTGATTACCTCTATAGCCTCATGGATTTGTTTGTTTACTTCATTTTCTATCTATTCAGAGATTTCTGGTGCATGACTTTTAGAGTCCTCTATTAAAATGTAGCCTGTACTTGCTCCTGATATTTGAGATTGCATTTTGCCTTTTTGTTTTGTCATTTTCACCTTTTGGGTAAATATTTGGTTTTTCAATCCCAACAGTGTCAACTGTCCATAGGGTGAATTTTAGGGTCCTACTGTGTGGTTGACAGTTGTCTAGTTGCTGGGTACCACAATGAAGAGGAGATCCAGTCACCCAAATTCTTTCTCCAGGGCCTGTTGGGTGAGTCTTATATTCTTTCTGTGCTAACTAGCCTAGAAGTATTTATGTAGGTCAACTCTTTGTTCCTGCTGTTGCTATGTCTTCAGATTGTTGCAGGTAATCAGATCTCCCTGTCTATAGTGTTTGTGTCAGCTGAGGCCCTACTGTGTCACTGGGTGTCTTATAAGCTCTTTTAATTTTTTCCAAGTTGGGGGAGGCATTATTGGCACACTCCTCAACCTATCTGATGTTCTCTTTGTGGAGGAGGGGATTACCCACTCTTTTGCCAGGTTCATCAAGGTCTTACAGTTGAAGGGAGCTTCATGTCTGCTCCTATTTACCCACTGCAGACCTCTGTTGCAGGAGAAAACTCACCACATTGACTTCTTTTTGGGTGAAGGGTTCCTGAGCCTCCCATCAAGCCAGTAATCCACTGTAGTCCAAGGTTCTGGGAGAAGGGGTTGGATCCAAAGATCAACCTCAATACTAGGTCCAGGAGGTTGGGGGTTCCTCAAGGGGCAGGCCCATAGTGGTGGTCTGAGACAACTCCATTCTGCTGGGGGTGTCCCAGGCTTTCCAGGTTGAAGAGTGGCCCATGACAGTGGTCAGGAGCATCCCAGGTGTGCCAGGCCAATGGGCAGGTCCGCAGTGGTGGTCGTTCTGAAGCAGCTCAGTCATGCCAGGGGTATCCCAGGTGTTTTAGGCCAAGTGGTGGGCCCACTGCTGAGGTCTGAGGTGACCCAAGCTGACGGGCAGGCCTGCACTGGCAGTCTCGGGCATCCCAGGCATTCCAGGCTGAGGGGGAGGCCCATGGCGTGTAGTCGACTTCTTAAGAAGTGAGATCTGATCAGAAGCAATGGGTCACTGAGAGTATGACCTCGGTCTATCTCTTTTAGCTCCTTCCTTGGTCTTTCTCTCTTCTTTCTGTCATGCCATGAACAAGTCTCCTCTGCCATCCTGCTCTGTCTTGGGCCAAGGACACTCTGAACTGAAACATCTACACACTGTGAACCAACACAAGCCTTTCCTTCTTGGAATTGTTGCAGGACATTGTGTCCCAGATATGGGACCTCTATGTCCCACTGAAAGTAACTAAGACAATCCCTAAAACAAATTGTGTAGCTTTTCACCAAGAACTAATGAAAGCACTAATGAAAGAACTAATGAAAGCATAGGCTGCAGTCTTACCTTGCCATAATAATCCACTTTCATACGAGACCAAACAAATCAGGACAGGCCACAATTCCTACCCAAACTAGAGTTACCAATTCCTACCCAAACTACAGTTACCAATACTGGATCCACAAACAAGACCTTTCCTGAAATGGGCAAGTATGTGGTCCTATGGCTACATGAAGGTGAAATTCAGAGATTTCTTCTCACCTGGGTACCTTACTGATAGAAAAAAAAGTCTACTGTGGAAAAAAGACACAGGCAGGGAGGGGGGCAGATGACAGAAGACACATATCAAGTGTTTGTTAACCCTGGACACATTTCCACCATCCTTACTCCACCTTCAAACTAGAAAAATTCACTATTAAGAAATAAGATTTGTTAATTAGAATTCATTATTAACATTTTAAGAAAAATAATTGTGAAATTTAAGAGTTTTTAAAAACACCTTTTCCATAACAGTTCATTTTCAAAATCTTGGAAGTGACACTGACAATGTATAAGCTATAGCATTAGGTCTCAACACTCAGAAAAACCAAGGGAAGAAAATAACAGAGGCTGAACTCCTGAATCATCCACTGTCAGATCTATTGTTGCCAGTACTTGTCTGCAACTCACTGTTGACTTTTAGGGGTCAAAGATAAAATCACTCATTTGACAACTCAAGGACCTAGCACAGTATTTCACACAGAGTAGGAACATATACATTTTTATAGATAAAGAACATTATAGCTTCCCAGATAATGATGGGTCCTTCATATCACTAGTGCAAACCATACCCACTCCATTTTGAGTACGCTTACATATTTTGTGGTTTGAAGAAGAAGCCAGTGGCCATAATTTCACAAGTAAAAGACACAGATTGACAGAATAGATGAAGAAACAAAATCCAGTGGTATGCTGCGTACAAAAATACATTTAAACCATAATGAAACTCATAGAATAAAAATCAAAGAATGGAAAACAATATTCTATGCACAAGGAAACCCTCCAAAAAATAAGGTATAGCTATGTTTTTTTTTAAATGAAATGGACTTCAGCCCAAAACTGATCCAAAGGGAAAGAAGGTCACTACATGTTGGTTAAGGGAAAAATTGAATAGGAAGAAGTAACAGTTATTAACATATATTCACCAAACAGTAGTGCATTCAACTTCACAAAACAAGAACTACTGGACAGAAAGATCAGGTACACATAGACAAAATTATAATGAGAAACCCCAGCATCCTACTATTATGAACAGAAAGGTCAATAAAAATTTTTTTTTAAAAATCAGAGTTGAACAAAACATTAAAAAAAATAGATTTAATAGGTATCTACAGAACGTTCCACCCAACAAAACACACATTATTTTCAGCAGCACATTAAACTTTCTTCAAAATAGACCATATGTTACCCAATAAATCAGTCCTTAGTAAATATAAAACAACTGAAATCATACCATGCATATCATCAGAACAGAGAGCAATATGGTTAAAATCAATGACAAAAGAAAATAGAAAATACGCAAATGCATGGAAACTAAGCAAAATACTTTTTTTTGGTCTTTTTGAGACAGGTCTTCCTTTGCAGTTCAGGCTGGCTTTGAAGCCCAGGTAGGTCTTGAACTTGCAATGATCCTCCTGCCTCAGCCTTCTAAGTACTTGGATTACAAGAGTACACCACCATACCTGGCCCAAGAAAAATGCTTTTAACTAAAGAATGGGTTACAGAGGAAATCAAAGGAGAAATGAATCAGCTTCTAGATCTATGTGATAAGGCCAGAACTATGGGACACAATAAAAGCAGTGCTAGGAGGAAAGTTTATAGCTGTGAATGGACACATCACTAAAACAGAATGAGCACAAATAACCTAAAGATGACCCTCAAGGTCCTAGAGAAACAATAACAATCCAAAGTTCTTACATGGAAGTCAGTATGTAGAAGGAAATAAAAAAAAATGAGAGCATAAATCAATGCAATTAGAAATGAAAATATGAAATCACAATGGATCTTGATGAAATAAAGCTATTATTAATAACTACCTCACAAACCTATGGGTTAACAAATTACTGAAACCAGAAGAAATGGATTAACTCATATATATATATATATATATATATATATATATATATAATTTAAATATATGTATATTTACCAGAATTGAATCAAGAAGGTTTAAATACCCTGAATAATCCAATAACAGGCAAAGGAATTGAAGAAACAATAACATACAAACTATGAAAAGCCCAGATCTGGACAAGTTGACTGCTAAATTCTACAAAAACTTCAGAGAAGTTCTAAAACTATTACTTCTCAAGTTTTTTTAAAGAAATTGAAAGGAAACAGTACTCCAAAAGTCATTACTGAAAGCTTACATCAAGCTTATTTTACAACCAGACAAGGATTCAACCAAAAACAGAACTATAGGCCAATTTCTCTAATAAATTTAGATACAAAAATTATTAACAAGATGTTGGCAAACAAAATGCAACAAATTATCAAAAAGATCATACATCAGAACTAAGTAGGCCTCATCCCAGGGATGCAAGAATGCTTCAATATGTGCAAATCAGCAAATGTAGGATATCTTATAAATAGAAGCAAAGTCAAAAATCACAGGATCATCTCAACAGCTACAGAAAAAGCCTTTGAAAAAAGTCAATATTCTTTCATGATTAAAAAATAAACACTGCAGATAATAATTATAGAAAGAAATTATTTCTGATAAAAGACACTTAAGACAAACCTATTGCTAAATGATATTAAATGGGAAAAACTTAAAAGTTTTCTCTCTAAAACTGGGAACAAGACAAGGATCCTCTATCATCCCTCTTGTTCAGTATATGGTAGTATCAATCATTAACAAGAGCAATCAGGCAAGAAAAAGAAAGAAAAGGGTTATTTAAAGAAAAATAACAAGGCAAATTATCATTGTTTGTAGATGACATAGTCTTCTACTGGAAAAGCACAAAAATAAATTTTAAAAAAACTCTCAGAATTAATAACCAAATTCAGGAATTGGGCAGGACAGAAAATCAACACAAAAACATCAGTAGCATTCCTGTATATTAATAGTGAATTCATTGAGAGATAAAATAGGGAAAAATCTCATTCACAATAGCACAAAGAAAAATTAAATTCTTAGCTAAGGAAGTGAAGACCTCTACATGAGAACTACAGTAATTGAAACAAAGAAATTAAAGAGGAAATCAGAAAATAGATATCCTCTCTTTCTGGATAGGCAGAACCACTGTATTCAATATATCAATACTTCCAAAACTCACACACAGATTTAACATATTCCCAATCACAATTCCAACAGCATTCTTCACAAATCTAGGAAAAATAATTTTTAAATTTGTATGGAACCAGAAGAAACCTAGAACTGCTAAAATAATCCTGGGTGGGGGGAGCAAAGTTAGAGGTATCACAAGTTATACTAAGTTTTATTGAAGCTACACAGGTTATACTGAAGTTATATTACAAAGCTCCTGTTAAAAAAAAACAAGGTACTCACACAAAACCAGACATGAGTATCAATGCAATAGAAAAAGGATACAGAAACAACCCCAATGTACACACAACCATGTCATCTTGTTTTAATTTTAAAATGAAAAAAGCAAACAATGATATAGAATTTCAAAACAACAGGAGATTAACAATGGTTACTATATTGAGTATTGATATCTTCAAACTACTTGCTCAGATTACAAGATATAGGTAACAAAATGATCAAACAATGAAAGTTCAAACTGTTCTTTTTGATGAACTAACAGATTAGTAGTATAGTTATCTATCATACATATAAAATCTTTGTCTTCTTTCTTCCTTTCCCTCATGCTAGTTGTTCTTTACTTTTGAGCAATTTCTTTTCCTTTCACTTTCAAAAGCCAAAAACATACTGAAGGAAAAGCCTCTTGAATAAATGGTATTGGGAAAACCGTATATCCACAGGCAGAAGATCTAATTTAGACTCCTATCTTTCATCATGTATTAAACTAAAAAGTCAAAATGAATCAAGGAACTGAAACACTCAGCTAGAAGACAAGAAGGGTAAAACTCTTGAGGTCATAGGTGTAGGCATAGGTCTTTCTGAACAGATCACCAGTTGTACAGGAAATAGTTCCGAGAACTACAGTAAATCCAAAGGCTTCTCCAAAGCAAAATAACAAATAGAGTGAAAATACAGCCCACAGAATGTCAAAAAAATTTGCTCATGATTCCTCAAAGGGCTCATCCAGAATATATCAAGTATTCACAAACATTAGCCCAACCAAAGTAAAGGACACCATCAAACAAAAATGTGCAAGCAAAATAAATACACACATCACAGAAGACCAAATGCTCAGCGAATACATGAAGAAACATTCAACATCACTGGCCATTACAGAAAAGCAAATTAAACCAACACTGAGATTCCATCTTATCTCACAAAGAATGGTCATCATCAAGATATCAAATAATAGTGAATCTAGGAGAAGCTGCAGGTAATAAGAACACTCCTACACTGTTAGTGTGAATACCAAGTAGTATTACCACTATGCATATGAGTACAGAGACTCCTCAAAAAACTAAATCTAGAACTTCCATTTGACCTTGGTATTGCTCTCTTAAGCATCTTCTAAAGAGCATTAAAGACATCATATTGCAGTGATACAAAAAGTCCTGTGTTTATAGCAGCACAGTTCATTATTGTTCAATCTTGGAAGAAGCCCATCTGCTCATCAACAGATTAATGGATGAAGAAAATGTGGTGTTTACACACAGTGAAGTGCTATGATGCTATATAGAAAAAAAATGAGTCATTTCTTGGAAAATGGATGCAAATTGAGACCATAATATGATTTAAAGTTAATCAGACACACGAGTTTAAATATTACATGGTTTCTGTTATGTGAGAAACCCTGAATAAAAAGAAAGAGCCAAACAAAGAGAGATAATAGAAAGTAAAGAAATAGATCATTTTCCAAGGAAAAGGCTATGGAAAGGTGGAAGGTGGGGAGAAGAAAGGAAGAGATAACGGATGGAAAAAACGAATTGTGATACGTTACATACTTGTACCTGCTCCATATAAGAGACAAAAATGTTATAGTCTGCAAACATACACAAAAAAATGAAGGTGATTAAGAATGGGAGAAAGAGGATGAAAAAAAGAATTAAGTTATTCTATACACAAGTACCATCTTTCTCAAGAAACGTATGCACTGTACATGTACTAATAAGCTACACTAAAATACGTAAGTTAAAAATGAATAAGAAGTCAGAAAATCTTAGGAAATTGTGGAAAATTAATCTTCAGGAAGGATTCAAAGGGGATTTCACAGAATTAAAAAGAAAAAATGATAGTAAAGGCTTTGGAAACTATACTCTTTCCATAGGATTTTATTTCCTAATACCATTTCCTATTAGCCCTTTGTATGACCATATTCTGCTACTTAAATGAAGTCCAAAATGGGTGCCAAATCCAGCATCTTATCAACAGTTTCTCTCTTACTCTTGATAGCTCTAAGTACAAAATCTTAGAAGGGTGATATGTGGCACAATGGACTCTGGGACTGGTCTTCAGTGCTTGAACCAGAGAGGCACAAGGCTACAGAATCACAGCTCATAAACTGATTTCATAATGGTATCTTGACACTTAACAAAGTCAAAGGAAACAGCACCATACATTAAGAAAAGAGGTCTTTTTTATTCAAGCTATTTTCTAAAATATGGCAAACTGACAATATGCTATTAGGAAACTGAGTTTTCAGAAGTGTGAACATAGTTTTGAAAATGTATTACACAGAAATTCTTAAGTGATTATCTGGAGCAATATAAATGGAGGTATGACAACCTGGATGACATATTTTTTATTTATTATGGCTACATTACAAATTACTTAATAACTGCTGTTATGCTGGTAGATTCTGTGGGTCAGAAATTCAGGCAAGGTAAAATATAAAGGCCTAGTTGCTGCATGATGTTTTGGGTCTCAGGTGGTAAAAGGCCCCAGTTGAATGATTTAGGCTGGAATTCTGAAGCCTACTCTACTCATACATTTGGTGACTGACACTAAAGTTCGATGTTCCCAGGTCCTCTCTATGGGACCTCTCCATGTGATTTATTATGTATTGTAGTTCATATCTTTTCACACTTTCGTGGCCAGGTTCCAAAATCAGGGACCCTGAGAGAAAGAACCAAGTGAAAATTCTATTCTTTTACAACCCAGACTACAGCATTATTTCTCTTGAATTCTATTAGACTACACTTAGTCACTAAGTTTGGCTCATAACCATGGGAAGGGAACAAAGACCCCAACTTTCAATGAATAGATTTCAGCATCAACCATATGGGATTTATTGAATGGCCATTGTTGGAAAATGTAATCCACCACCACATAAAGTAAATATAACTATACATTTTTTATTAAAACATGCCTGCTAAAACCTACAAAATAACACATTCCTGGATTCATGTCAAAGAATTGTAATACTTGTAAACTAAGGTAGATGCAAAATATATTTTAATTAGTGTATTTTTTTTCTCATTTTCAAACGAGTTTATATTCATCATTTTCAGAGTAAGGTTTCTTATGTATTTCTCTAGCAATGAAAACCTGTTAAGTATTTAACTTTTGTTATGGACATGACTTAAAATTTTTATTAGTACATAATGATTACATCCATTGTGGGGAGTTGGTACCCATATATGACTTAATTCTTTTTCATCCCTTTCAGTCCCCCTCACTGCTCCTCTTTCCCTCCCTTGGTTCCCTTGAAACTTTAAGACAAAGGTTTAACCAAAATGCTTCTATGTGTTGAGTGGCTGCCTAACACATACAGCAAAAATTAGTGATTATTTTGCAATCAGAGGTGAGATGGCCCAAGAATCAAGAAGGATCTCAAGCAATGAACCAACCCATCCTTATTAAGGTGCTCCATTTCTATCCATTCTTATTCCTTATAGACATGTTGCCTTTTTTAAAGTCCCACTTCTGCAGAAGGCATCTCATCCATAAGAGAGAACTTACGCTGAAGATGATTTATTCTCTTTTACTTGTGTATCACAGAGTTTATTGCGATCCTATTTATTTCTTTACTTTTCAGGCTAATTTTGCTCCTGAACTAAATTCTAGTTATCCTAGTAATCAAGATTTTTTTTAAAAAAATCACATGCGTTAGTACAACTTTGAATGCAACATAGACACCTGGAAATAATTATTGGTATGTTCCTTAATAGTTGTGTCATTTGAAAAATCTTCAAATGTCATTAGAAGGAAAGATTTTTGCTTAATAAAGTGAGAAAAAGAAACACATTGGACAAAGAACAACAAAGAACTGACATTGAGAAGGAAGTATCTTCAGGGAGCTTTATTTGTGCACATGAAAGATTTAATTTAAAGTGCTCAGTCTTCCCAAAAGCTGCAACCAGCTCAGAATCATGGATTCTTTACCAGACTGCCCTTGCCTACCAGTTAATTCTTCTTGTATCATCATTTTGTGCAGTTATGCAGACCTTTCACAGCCCAAAGAGGCACAGATTGTATTACAATAAAATTGTAATACAATCTTAACAATCACCGGTTCTATTTGATTGGTGGCCTTTGATGTGACGCGATGCAGCTCCATGGTTAACCAACCCAGTAGTACCTTTTTTCTGCTTCATATTCAGGCACTAAGACCAAATGTTTCTGTCTTGCTGCCTTCGCCACCTTTTCCTTTCTCACGTTTTGGATCGTACTTGTCCACACAGTTTGGAGTAATACCGAAACAAGAAGCTTAAAAACGTCTGCAAGGAACAGCTTTCCTCCGCTGTGACTCACTGTAGACCGACAGGGAGAACTGCAAGAACCTACCTAGAGCCTCTTCCAGGTGACTGGGAGGTGCCCTTCACTTTCACAAACAGCACCTCAGAGTGAGTCCTAAGTTTTCTCTCTTCATAATTCTTTTGAAAACAAACTCCCAAAACTTAAAGATGTTTCTTCGGTTAAAGATGTTCTTTGCCATTGTTAATGATAAATAAAAGTTATCATTTACTCATTAATTTCTAGGTTTCACTTAAGATTGACTGCCCACTCCCCCATACACACATACAGACACATGAGAAACCATTTCTAACAACATGAAATGTCTAGGGGACAAAAAGGAAAAATTCTATTTGGAATTTGAGTATGACTAGGACTTCAAATTTCTCTAATACTATTTCTAGGGCTTCAATTGCAATGCTTTTGACCTTTATTGTCAGGAAGGGCACTTACTGCCAGTTGCTGTTATCTTAAATCTGTTTAGCAAGAACAGGCATCTGAAGATAAGCAGTGAAACAGTTTCTCTGATGGCAAATTCTTGATTGCTATAGAAAGTGATTAAAAATACACAGCTTGATAGGTTGGCTTCTTTGGGAAGGGGAAAAGGGGGTGGAGTGGGAGTTCACATAAGAGGTCATCAGGACAGGATTGTTCAGGATGTAGTTTATGAAAGATGACATCTGTTTCTTCTATTAAAGAAATGTTGGCAAGTTTAACTTGTTATATGACCTGTCCAGTTTATCTGCACATGACTGATTAAAAAAAACTCTGTCCTAGGGTTCATGACAACCAAAAGGACGATGTGTGCTTTCTGCAGGTTTTTTGATTTTTATACTTATCCAATCACAAGATGAAGTTCTCTAATGTTTTAGTGTAACACTCTCCTTTATCAGGGGATTATAGTGACATGAGACATTTTAACTAACAATAAAGTGCTTTTAATTCTTGAGATTCCTTGGGTGACTATATGGTGAATTCTATTATGTTTAAGAGGTTTGTATTTGTTTTTCATTTACCTCATTTTTGTGTGGGATAGCCAGTAACCCATTTCTACCTGAGAATGAGAATGTTAATGTAGTTTTTAATAACTTAATTGTTCTCACCTACACACTCTATGTAAAACAAGATAGTGAATTTGGTTTGTCCCTTGTTTCTATACTTATTTTATTTTTCTTTGTTTTACTTTTTGTTTGTTTTAAGACAGGGTCTCACTATGTACCCCAGGCTGGCCTCCTGCTTCATTTGCTTCATCTCCCAAGTGCTAGGATTAGAGGTAAGGGCCACTATGCCTAGAAAACAAATTAATTTTGGTGAGGGGTGCTGGAGATTGAACCCAAGGGTTCATGTATGCAATTCCAGCACTCTACCATTGAGCTATGCTCTCAGTCTTTCGTTTTCTTTTAATCAAACAGCATTACTAATTGACTGTCGTCGTGCCAAGCATTTCCTGCCCCAAATTTATCCTAAATTGAATGAATCTGTAAAACAAAGCCAAAAACTGATATTCGGAATTTGTACGAACAACAAAATTAATGAAGCGCCTAGTAAGTGCTTGTCCTCCAAGACCCATTGGAGGTATGAGATGAAGATTTGGAAAATCAAAGAACAGTCAACAGAAAAGAATAGAGACTCCAGTCCACCTCATCACCTTCTTATTAATTCTCTGTCTTTCATTCTTGCTGGATTTATTAACCACTTCTCTAGGGTACTAACTTTAAGACAAGTGCATTTGTTTTCATACAAACAAAAGCTTTCCTGAGTGCTTCCCTCAAAATGGATTAATTATGATAAACTTTGTTTATATAATACTTCTCTTCTGCAGATTAAATATAAGCTTGGAAAATTTTATAAATGAATACATTTTGGTGTAGATTGAGTTTACAAAATGGAAATAGATTGTAAAGCTAATAAATAATCTCCAATATTCTGATTTAGCCAATGGACAAACAATTGAAGAAGAGGATCTGGATCACCTCCTTAGTATTTTTTCCAAACTGCCCTAAAGTCTTCCAGAATTCACAAATGCACCAAGCTCGCCCAATTAATGGGAATTACATCCATATAAATTCAATATCTTCATATTATATAATGTAAAGTCTATTCTGCAGTGCCAGAAATCTCCACATAAAGAAGAATGAGATATATTTGCTGCTTTTCAAATGACAAAGTACAATTTTTCTTTTTCAAATGAATATATAGGTCACTAAATTAAAAGTTTACATCATTCTCTTGATATATGACCATAGATTTCAGCTTCCTACTGCTAGATTATATGAAATATAAAATTTCCACCAATGAATTTTTAACAAGATGAATTGATTACCAACAGTTCCTTACTTAAGAGTGAGCAACTATTGTTATTGTGAAAGAGAAAGTAACTTTTTGAAAATAGTGAAAGAACTAATGATCTTTCAAATAAGATCTATGATTTCTAACTTATAATGAGAAAAATCCAACATTTCCAAGAGAATATATTTTATGGGAAGGAAGAAAAGAAAGGAATACAAAGGCATAATGAAAGCAATATGATATGTAAAATATGATATATAAAATACATAAAAATTTCAAAAAAGATTTTAAAAACTAACTTTTAGGTACTTTTGAGAATGATTTTGGAAGTGATTTTCATTTTTTCTTCAGCTGCACATAAAATTTGCTAAAACTAAAAAATTAATTTACAGTGAAAAAGATGTTTTAAGAGCACTGAAATATCATTTTACTTAATTGTTCTATTTGACTAAGGGAAAAAATAAAATTTATTGATTTAGTAATCTAGCCAATGGAAATAAGTTTAGGAAGAGCTCTGAAGTGAAGACATTTAGCTACTTCTTCAGTGATCTATGGACAATGAAGAAGGAACATTAAAAATAATGAAATATGGAAAGTAATTTAGGAACTGAATGTGAATGTAAACAGCAAAAGCAAAGATGAGACCAGAAAACATCTCTATGAATGCACACATGAAGATCACCTCTTTTTTTCTATAGATATGTCAGTGTCCCATCATTTTAACATGTCATGAGACAAACGACAGTCCATTGTAGGGGTAATAGAATTGGGAGTAGGAAAAAAGGTGAATTTGAGCCTGATTTTGTACTACTTTCTAGTTATAAAATGTTTCACCTTTTGAGTCTCAGTTACTTTACCTTTAAAATGGACACGATATAAATATGACACCAAGTTTATCCTGAGAATGATGCAAAATGCATACATCATCATTCTTGCCAGATTATTAATTTTCCTATTTCAGTTTGCTTAGTAAATGAAGGGTTTAATTTTGAAACAAAAAAAAACTAAAAGAAAACCAGTGAATGAAGCAAAGAATTGCTACTATTCAAGCAATCTTAAATAAACAAAAGTTTCCAGGTACACTAGTCATTTAAATTTTTAGTGAGTTGTCATTATATTAGCTCATGATGTTCTAAATACAAGTTGATCAAATCTTGTCTCTTATAAGTAAAGAAGACATGTAAATAAGAAAGGTATTTGCCGTTACCAAAGAAACATGGCCACAACACACAAAAAAGAGCACCGAAGCAGAGAAGAGGAAGTAATTAAATTTTCCTTCAGTTAGAAAGGAATTTTAGACCAATTTAGTTGGGGTTCCCAAGTGAAAGTAAAATAACGCTTATTTTTCAATACTAGAGATTGAACACAGGACCTTTGCACTGTGCTACACTGCTGGCCCCTTTTCTTTACTTACTTTTTCTGAGACAGGGTCTCACCAGGTGGAACTCAAATTTGAGATTCTCTTGTCTCAGTCTCGCGGAATGCTGGGGTGGCTGGCCTCCACACCCGCCTTCCTAAAGTGCAGTATCAGCAGAAATAGGTCAGATTGGAAGTGATCAGAAATGCAATTTCTGGGGCTCCAGATTTGCTCACTCTTCAGAAATCCTGGAGAGTTCAACAATCTACATTTTAACAACTTAATAGGTGATTCTAACATACATGAAAATATGAGAACCACTGAAGCAAGGGCTCTTCAAGTAGATGAGAAGTGAGGTGGGTAGTATTACTGGCAGGCCATGTTTGGGGAACAAAGGACAATCCATATGACAGTAGTACTGTGTGTGTGATGGCGAATGGCAAGAGAAGAGAATGGTTCAGGAGCTTGAGGCAAGATTGTGAAAATCTTATCATGTAAAAAGAGCTTGGATATCATTTTATAAGAAAAGGGTATTAAGAGGGTTATAGAGAGCCTAATTTCCTTTCAAATATCTGCACAGAAGTGGATGGCACATGGATATAACTAACTATGAATAAAAATGAAAATATCCTCTTGAAGATATCGGATGAAAGCATAAACAGTATCCTTAGAATGCATTCTACTGCAGTGAATTCCATACTGTCATTCAAAGCATCTCTGTGGAATGAATGCTGATGAACCTGGACTGGGTAGCTTGGGAAAAACTAAACTTACTAAGCTCGTTTTTTCATGTGGTAAATGAGCAAAAATGTATTCCAAGCTTCATGAGGAGTTAAATGGATGTATAGGTATATGAAGTTTATTGTGAACTTTAAAGGATACACATGTACATTGCATGTTACTCATTAAGAGAACAGCCTAACTTTTAATTCTTTCTTGGGTAAGTGCAAATAAATATACAAAAGTGAAGGAAATACTCACTGCTAGGGAAATAAACATTAGAAATTATTACTTTTTTCCTAAAAAGAATGTTTTGACTGGGTAGAGCTACAGATCCAAACCCAGGACCTACCAAAATTGAACAGAAAAAGAAATATGCAAGGGTCAGGCACTCGGAGAGGAAGAGAAAACCCAGATGCCACTTCCTCAGGCCGCACTTCATGTGTGGATATAATTAAGAACTGACAGTTAGTGACAGCACAAATAGAACCATGGGCAAAATCTGGGACTCTACACTAAAGGTAGAATATATTTTGAATTTTTTTACCTGGATACAAATGAAGATCAGACTAAACACTGACGCTAGACACAGATAAGAGAAAGCCTTCCAATGAATTACACTCAGACTCCAGGATTAGAAGAGTTTCCAATTTCAGATGCAAAGGCAGAATTTTATCATCAACAAAGCCAAAGGGGAAATGACATTTGAAAACCAACAGATAGAGCTTTTTTCCTTGTCCTGGCCAAAAGCCAGGTGCTCAAGCCAAAAGGACAGGATTCAAAGTCAGTTAAAAGCAGAAAGAGTAATTGCAGACATTCTGCCTCCCGCCAAGTTGTGGGGAACAAAAAGCACTAACTTCTTTGGGGACCTGGCTTAAGCAGGAAAGTCTTTGGGGGAAAAAAATCAATGCAAATGAAAATACAGATATAGTGCACGAAACATAGCAGAATCTGTCAGACTGTGTAGGACAAACAGGGAGTCTCCCATTTCAAATGCTTTTGTAGAAACGTACCTTACTGCTATTTTACTTACACAGAGAATGCTGCTAAATGCAGGCAATGCCAAAGTACTGCACAGAAGGACAAAGTTAAGATTTTGCTTAAATTTACCTGGTGATATAGATAGACAGATAGAGAGGTAGGTAGATAGATAGATCCCAATAGAAACTTTACATGTTTTATGAGGTTTTTTTCTGACTACATAGCTTGGATTCTTACGGTTATAAATTTGGAATATTCATAAAGTAAGGAAGAAAATGACAATTCTATTTGCAAACCAGTTAGTAGTCAACACTGCTAACAATTTATGTTTTCCTGTAGCTTTTTAACATACACTCATTGTTAAATCACTTGACATTATATCTTAAGTATTCTTTCATAATATTAAATTTAAAATATTTCAAATATAATAGAATTCTGTGAGTATGTGATGTAATCTTAACATTTTCATACTGATAACACTTAAATTTACCATTATTAATACTGTGTTAAGCCGGGCATGGTAGCACATGCCTTTAATTGCAGCACTCACTGAGGAGGCTGAGACAGGAGGATTGATGTGAGTTTGAGACCAGTATGGGTTACAAAATGAGCTCAAGGCCAGCCTGAGCTGCATAACGAGACCCTGTCTCAAAAAATTTAAAAAACAATTCTGTGACTAACTTCTTTATGCATAATCACTGATTACATACAGAAGGAATTTTCTAAATACTAGTTCGGAAATAACGAAAGTTTTTAGCATTTTGTTATATATATTTTCCCCTAACTTTTTTTGATATATATTGAATAAAACTTTAAATTATATTACCTATAACACTGCAAAAATTAAAAATATTAATATTGTCTTAATTTTTCATTTGACAAATTTTGGAATTTTCCCTGAACACTGTATTATTTTTTTTATTGGAAAATATATGAATGACTGAATAGTACTACATTTCATGGGACTATAATTGTCTAGAAAACAAAATTTTTATTTAGGCAACAAGCTCCAATATGCAGCTCCACTATAAATAACATTGTAATAAAAGAGGAGTCAAATTACATTCATTCTGATTGGAAGGGATCAATCAAGTTGGGCATGGTGGGGCACGCCTCTAATCCCAGACTCTGAAGATAAGGCAGGAGGATCCCTATGAGCTCCAGGCTGGCCTGAAATGCATAGCAAGACCTTGACTCCCCGCCCCTCCCCCCCAAAAAAAGAAAAGAAAGTGCAAAATAAAAATGTCTTCCAACACTATTGTGTCTTCCTATTAAGTTTTAAACCAGTCTTCATAGAACGCAGGTCAGATGATAGTCTTTTTAAAAAGTCATTCTAACAATAGAAAATTGTTTATTTTAATTTGTATTTCTTTTACTAAGAAGTATAAAAACTGGCTGCATATTTCTACCTGTACTTATTTACTTGGTGAAATTGGGGATTGACCTCAGGACCTCTGCACATGCCTAGTCTATTTTTGCTAAATTGCAAAGGTTAGGGCCAAACTTGAGATCCTCCTGTCTTATCCTCCTGGGATTACCTGTATATGGCTATTGTATTTTTTCTCTTAAGATAATATATTTTTCTTATTTGTTAGCATACATATTAGACACATTAACCATCTGTCATATGATACACTCTTTATTATAAACATTTAATATATTAGTAATTTTTCAACATAAAAATTTACCACTTATATAGCAATTTTACTGTTTCCCTCTATATTTTGCCATGTATTGTAATGCTTATAGAGGCTTCTTCACAGTATCATTTTGTTTACCTCACACCCTCTTTGTGTGTTCATGTTATATGTGTGTGTGTATGGTGTGGAGGATTTTATTTTTCTGGAATGACAGATTTAACTCTTAAATCTATATGAAATTTATTTTGTCATATGTCAAAGCAGAAGTGCCAACTTTATTATTTTCCAAGTAGTTATCCAGATGTTCCAACATCAAAATCATTCTTTCCTTCCTATTATATGTCACAGTATGTAATATAGTCTCTGATTACTTTTTATCACACTATATTAGATAATATATAAACTAACGTAGTATACTATACAAAGTTCTCATACAGAGAAGATTTTCTTTCTGATCTTTTCATTCACTTCTTGTTTTTTCTCTTTATTCTTTATTTAGCATAACAGTAAATATTATAATTTCAGACTATCTTTCTAAAACAAGTCGTGGTCATCCCATGTATTCTATTTTCTGGAAAATTAGCATTTATCTCCCATAAATTTATAAGCATTTTTTCAAATTCTACAATAAAAAAAATTTCAGAAGTTGGTTTGAATTCATAATTATAGTAGACAATTATGAAGTAGTAAAGTATTTTCTTAGTTAACTTAAATTCCCAGATACGTCATGTATTTGTGCCTACAAGAAGGGCAATGGTAAAAAATGGAACAGTTAGAATTTTGCTTTTGACCACTTCCTCCACCCACATTATTGCTAGAGAAGTAGTAATTAAATGGCCAATGTGCTATATAGCAAAATATAACAATAAAGAGGCATTATCCAATCCCCACAGAAAAGTGGAAAATTTAGAATTTTTAACAGAGTGGTAAAGTGTTCTTACATAGATGTTAGTCTATCCTTAATCTCAGTTCAAAGGAAATTTGATCGTGGAATCAATTTACATATATGTTCGCTACTTTCCCTGTAAACTACTGTCTTCTGATTCAATAATTTCATATTACTGTATCATGAAAGCAGAAAACGAATTATCTGCCAACACTATGAGATGATCCTCAACTGAGAAAAGAAACTTGTATTTCCTTCAGTGATATCTTTTATCCTAAGAGGTCACCAAACCAGAATCCAAGAAAGAAGTGAAGGTAAAATAGTTTTCAGCAGCAGATAGACCCATTATACCAAACTGCTACTTAAACAGTAGTTTGATAAATGACAAGATCAAGCAATATCACATGTCTAGACTTTTCTTTTTGAGATAAACACAGACTCACAGAGACTGTTACAACTATAACAAATAAGACAAATCCTATGAACCCCTTATCCCATTTCTTCCATAGAAACATCTATAAAAATATAGTACGTACCACATCCAGGAGACAGGATATTTGCACAGTCAATTCAGATATCAAATGTATTTCACATGTTCCACTTTAATAGTCACAGCTACTTCTCTCCTATTGCCATCCCTAGAACCTAATCCCTACAACTACTAATCTGCCCTTTCTTAACTTTTACTATTCAAATATGTTATAAAAATAGAACCATACATTATGTAAGTTTGGAAAGGGGGCTTTTGCTCCCATAACAATACTACAGTGATTCAGACTGATTGTTGCATAGATCAGTATCTGTCTCTTTTCCTTGCTGAGTACTACTCCACGGCATGCATATATTCATCTATGCTTAACCATTTCCCCACCAGAGTATATCTGAGTGTTTCTGTTTTGCAGTTATCACAACTAAAACTGCCATGATCATTTGTGTACAAGTTCCTGCTCAAACACAACTCGGCATTTCTCTGATATATTACGTAGGAATGCAATTGTACATTTTTAAAAGAAATTTTCAAACTTTTCCAGAGTGGTTGTACCATTGTACACTCCCACCAGTGATGCATGAGTGATCCAGTTTCTCTGTATCTTTGCTAGTATTTGGTTTTGGCACTGTTTTTATTTTATACATTCTAATAGGTATACAATAATATTTCATTGTGGCTTTAACTTGTATTTCCCTAATGGTTAATAATTTTGAAAATCTTTTCATGCAATTTTTACCATCAGTAGATCATCTTCAGTGAAATATTACCTTGTCTCTTTAGTTCATTTTCTACATGGATTGTTACTGATTTTTTTTCAACTGCTGGTTTTGATTTATTCCTTTTTTTTTTTTTTTTTTCTGTTCTGGGGATCAAACTCATGACCTCACCTTACCAGGCAAGTACTTGAGCCATTGAGCTAAATCCTCAGCTTTAACTGCTGGTTTTGAAATACTAGACCTAGGTCAACTGTGTGGTTTATAAATATTTTCTCCCAAGATGTAGTTTATCTTTTTATCTTTTTGAAGGGTCTTCTGGAGGATAAATAGTTTTCTTTAATATTTATGAAATCCACTTAATCGGTTTTTTTCATATATAGATCGTATTACTAGTAGGAGTTCTTTGACTCTAAATAAAATTTTCTTTTGCTCTTTTTCTGAAATTTTTAAAATAGTTTTTTACTTTATATTTAAATCCATGATCTGCTTTAAGTTAACTTTTGCGGAAAACCTGAACTTTTTTGAGTTGTTTTGTATAAGACTTGAAATTTAATTGAAACTTTTTCTTTTGCCATTAGACAACCAAATCTTTCTTATACTAAATGGTTTCTGTATCTTGGTCAAAGATCCCATTAGCACATATTTATTTGTTTCTAGTTCCCTATTCTATTCCATATGGCACAGGTTTTCTTTGACTTAAGTGGTGTGTCCATGATAAGCTGAGATACTGTTATGATGGAAATACACTTAACATACTTAACCTACTGAACATCCTAGCTTAGCAACATGGTCCAGTGCCGAGTACAAGCTGGTTCCCCTCATGAGCTCACTGCACTGCCCGGCCTCCCAGGAGAAATAATCATGTACTAAATCAGGACAGCAGAAGGTCAAAATTCAAAATACAATCTTAACTGAATGCTTATCACTTTTGTACCATGGGATTATCATAAGTCAGGGACCATCTCTATTATGTTATTTTTTCTTCTGAATTTTGAAGGTATTATTTCCCTATCAACTGGCCTTTTGGGATAATAATTAAAAATCTGAGTATAATTTTCATGCCTAACATAGAAAGTTTATCATGTTTTTTTTTTTTTTCCAAAACCTTTAGCATCTTCTCTTTAGTCTTAGTGTTCTAAAATCTCATTAGGAGATGTCTGCTGTTGGTGTTTTAAAATTCATTGTTCTCAACATTATTTGGTGCCTTTCATTTTGAAAACATGTGCCTTTTTTCAACTCTAGAAAATTCCACTCAACTCAGGATTACTTTGTCTCATTTGCTCACCCTTTTCTCTGGTTTTAGAATCCATATTTGAAAATACAGGTCTTCCTAAGTAGAGTCTCTTTGTCTCTACTTTTCTTATACTTTACATTTTTTTTACTTTCCTTCCTTCTTTATAACTTTTTTTTTTCAAAACTTGGGAAAATATTCCATGGATTATTTTTTCACTTCTATTCCTCCATTTTTCTTATCAGAAAATTCTAATTTTAGATATAATTGTTCTAATATCTCTGAGATACTAATTTAGATATTTTAAAAATATCCCTTATCTAGATCACTTCCTCTGGAATAGTGTTTCTTAACCAGTGCTGACTGTACCCTACAAAGAATTCTCCAGCATCTTTATCAAGATAATCGTTATTTTATTTTGCATAGCACAAGCACTATTTGCTACTTGAACCTACTGCATAGAGGCCAGGAATGTTACCAAAGATTCTATGATGTATAAAAAAACCTTTCCTAAACAAACAACAACAAATATCTTAACCCAAAATGTCAACAATGCAAGGGCTAAGAAATCTTGTCCTGGTGTTATTTCCTTTGTTCTTCTTTCATTTTTTTCTTTCTGTTTTATACTGTTGCTTTCTGTTGTACCACCCTTTTGTAAATATAGGTAATTAGGCTGATTAATATAAGTTGTTGGCAATTTGACTAATCCACTTTCTGCATTAATTTCTTTTCCGTGTTATGCTTTTCTTTAGGTCTTATACAGGCATTTGCAAAGCAGCAAGTGTCTCTTCAACAGTCAAAATCAGGGTATAGGACTGTGCTTGGTCACCAGCCCACACTACATAGCCTTGCCCCTCACGCAGAACTTGTTTGAATTCCTTTGGATTCTCTTGCTCTACTCCCATATGTAAATACTGCAGTTACACGCCTGAGATTTGAGACAGCAAACCTCAATTTCAGAATCAATTTCAGTTTTTCTGCTTTTTACCTCACTGCGCTCTGAACCTGCTGACCTAAACTCAGAAAAATTGTGCTTCTCCTCAAAGTCTCCTTACACCCTTTAGGGGCCACCTCTTCCTATTCCGTGATCCAAAACGAGGTTCCTCATCAGGATCAGAAATGCATTCTTTTCTCCACTATTTCAGTGGAATTGGGGGGGGGGGAGAATAGACATGCTTAGCTTAGTACATGAACCCAAACTTAAAATCTCCTCTCAGTTGTTTTCAAACTAAAGCTGTTTGGTTTTGAGGTTCTCTTACAAAAGCATCCACCTACAAAGTAATTTGAGAAAAGTGGCAGTCATCTATGTAGGGGAATAAAGACTCCTAAAATCAAGTTAGAATAACGCTGCAGAAAAAACTGGAATTTATAACATTTGGAAAATGACGCTATGTTTGTAGGCCTATGTTTTCTGTTTGAAACAAAGAGATGCTTGGAGTCACTCTCTGACCCTTCGGAGTTTTGCTTGTGTTAAAAGGGAAGACAAAACAAAATCTTATATTTCACCCATAAACTTTTCATTATAAAAGCTTTTAGTGACAACCTTTAGTTTGACTAGGCTTTCCTTTCTTTCAGATGAACAAATATTTCTGATTCTCTCTAGTGTAAATATGGAGCCTTACAGTTTCCTTATATATCCTCTTCATATTGTAATGTTTTTCATCAAAACAAGGTAGGAATTTATTAGTCTAAAAAAATTATGTTCAGAGGGAAAATGATACATACCACTGGTAACAGACTTATTAATGAGGATATAGAAAATCTGCCACAGAAAGATCTTAGGCATCTAACAATTTTGTACCCAAAGTATCTTCTTATACATTACTGTCACTGATTTTCTTTCTGTGGAGAAAAAAATTATAGATTTGGGAAGTTTATCTACTTCTAAGCTATAAATATTTGAGAAGTGGTTGATCTGCTTTTCTGTTTAAGGATAAAAATGAACAAAAATGTCGTGACCCACTCAAGAGAAGACAATTCAGAAACATGGAAGCTTCAAAACCCAGGCAGATGGTTGTCAGTGCTGTGAAACCCATCGCCGCTCCAGTGACACACTGCTGGCTTGACGGGCTTTGCAGGCAACAGAGAAAAACCTGGAAATGGTAAATGTCCTAATTCAGAAAGTGCAGGAAGGGGCTTCACATCGCACATTACTGTTTTTTCTGTTGCCTAATTTCAAATGTTTCTGTACTGACATAGGAAACTCATGATTAACACCCAGTACCTTCTGTTATTTGTGCTAGTACATAATCCTTTTAGAACAGTATCTGAACGACACCTGATTTCGAATTCACAAATTACAGAAATATAAAATTAGAAAAGCTACTGATATCGAGTTTATCTTTTTAGCATATGTGTGAATCTATATATAAAATACATAGATACTAATATTTATATACCCAATACATGTTTTTATTATTCTTGAACATAAAACACAAATAACTTTAGCAGAACAATTTCATAACTAACTTGGGAATCATATTCCATCCTTGAACAATTCCTATTATCAGAACATTCTTCCTTTATCTGATATAAATGCCACAACACTGCAATTTAAACCTATTTCTATCCCCAGTATAGTTGCAGAACAGCTGGTCAACCGCCATAGAGCAAACCCTGGTACAACTGACTCCTGTCATTAGACTCTCCCAGCCATCTCTCCACCAGCAAAATAACCTAAAGCCCTGACTTCTCAATGATCCCATTTTCCATGACTGGAATCATTTTGAAGATTTAGTTCTGGGTTGCTCAAAGTTCTGTGCAGAACACTTTACTTCCCTCAAACATCTCTATCTTCCATTTACTAGCACTTGTGCCTAGTGATCTCCATGTGCCTAGTTAAAAGATAGGTGGCTAAATGTAAGTTATTGTGGCTAAGTCTTTAATGATTTCCACTGTAGGAATAGTCACACCACCCCTAAATCTATACCAGAAGGTTGGAGTTTAAATTCTAAAGAATGATAACTGAAAATTAAAATTCTCTTATCATGTGTCTCTTCCTCTCTCTCTCTCTGTCCCTCGCTCCCTCCTACATTTATTGAAGGATGAAAACTTTAAAATACTTAACATTAAGTCTGCTTTTCTTGCATATATAGTTGTCACTCCTAATCTTATCATGTAAATCACTGGGCTGTATCACTGGAAAGTGGTCTGCTGACTCATTCATCTGAGCACTGATCTAAGGCCTTCTCTGAAACAGGAAACAGGGCAAAACTAACCAACAGGAGCACTAGTACTGTGTGGAAAATGCTAAAGAACTCTGCTCACTGATTAAGTTTTCTCTTCTAAACTGATCTAATCCTAAGAAACCTTCCACTATATCTCCTGAATAATAATATGATAAGAAAAGTAAGAAGATATTGTACAGAAAGTCACCAGAGTATGCTAAAGCCAAGAGGATGTTCATAATTCACTGGAGTCAGAAAGTCTCTCCTTGCAGTGAGTTTACTGTCTGTCATTAACAGCCCCTCCAACAGGAAGAGCCAAAAGCTCAGTGAGAGGTTTATTAGCCCACTGCCTCCCTAAACCTTAGGTTTGTTTGTGATCCCAAGCACACCTTCAAATCTATCATTGCCCATGTCTGTTTCAAACTAACCACCATGGGGCTGGGGATTTAGCTCAGCGGCATAAGCGCCTGCCTTGCAAGCAGGCAGTTGTGAGTTCGATCCCTGGTACCGATAAAAAAAAAAAAAAAAAAAAAAACTAACCACCATATACTAATGCTGCTACTTCCCTTCAGGTACTTTTGAGGCCACACTTTTGAAATGACTTCAGAATTAATTATGAAATACACTGCACATATATTCAAAGGACTCAGGATAACTTATGGCTGGAGCTGATGTTTCTACTCATTTTATTCAGCTTTATTTTTTACCCTCAGGCACAGAGGTAGCTCCAAATTATGTTTACTATTTCTAGAAGTTTAATAGCTGTTCTTTACACTGTTTTCATAGCCTCCTTATTTTTCTTAAAAGCTAAAGACTTAACCATTTTGTACATTTCAAATTGACTAGTAACTGCATAAAATTAGGCAAAATAAGAAGCTTGGAAAGAAATACACTAAAACATTAAGATGGATCAACTCTGAAGATTGGATTATGAGTGGTCATTTTCATTCCTGTAAAAATCTACATTTCCCATACCTTTAATAATGAGACTATGTTTCTTATAACAGAAATCACAACCTTAAAACATTCTTACACATCATGATTTTTGGTAGTCACCAAACGACTAAATTAAGGTTGGAGCAGCTGTTCCAGTAACTACAGACGTAGAAAACTGACAGAAGGATAAAATTTTAATATTGTCTTACTATGGAACATAGTATTAAATGCATCTTACATGAATTTATTCTGTCACTAGTTATTACTCACTTTATAATCAAAAGAATTGTATTCATTAATGAAATAGCTCTGCTTCTTATTTTTGATAACCACTCTGATTTCTCAGTATTCATAAATAGGTCTGTTGCAGTTTTGCTCTAAATTGTCCCCCAAAGATCTTATCTGTTAGAAGGTGGAGATTTTGGAAGGTGATTAGATCATGGGACTCTTACTTCATCAAGGGAGTTATCTATTGATAATATCAAAGTACGATGGCATTGTTGGGATATAATAGAAAATTAGGAAGAGGTAGTTGAAAGGTGTGGGTCATGGCATGAGACTCCAGGGACTACATCTTGTTCCTGGCCCCTTTCCCCTGGCTCTTTCCGTTTTTTTCTACCTCTTGGCTCCATAAGATGAGCATATTTCCCCCTCCATGTCCTTCTGCCTTAAAGTTTATGCCTTACTATAGGCCTAAAAGCAGTGAGGCCAGACAATCAGTGGACTGAAACCTCTGAATCCAAAGCCCAAATAAGCATTTCTTCACTTAATTTTTTTTTTCAGTTATTTGTCAGAGCAAGAAAAACTACCACAACTGCTATTGGTATATGCTATAACTCCCACGCAACCAGATTATCTGGTGAGAGAGGTTTTCTTTCTAATGTTAATGAATTATTCCTTTTTTTTTCACTGTGGAAATTCGAGAACACCGAGTAACACAATGGTATCCAGGAAACATGCTTCATATGAGCTGGGAGTTGTGCATGCTTGTGGGTCTAGCTACTCAGAAGGCTGAGGCAGGACAATTGTTTGAGCCAATTCTATAATTGTTTCAAGGCCAATCTAGGTAATATAATGAGACCTGATCTCAAGAAAAACTTAGGGGAAAAAGAGAATATGCCTGATGTATTAAGTTATTTAATGCATTTAAACTATAAAACATAGTTGCATAAGACAGACTCCATTTTTCCTAGGATTTGGCACAAGTCCAGGGCACACTGATTGTGCTAGGTTTATCCACTGATTTGCCAGACACGAGATGCAAAATCATCACTCACCTTCTTTTGGCTCTTTATCCTTATCTAGTCAAACACTGTATTTGTAAATGCAGGGAGCAACACTATGGGCATCATCTTCTCTGCTAATGAACTACAGACATTTGTATAAATAATCCCTAGGAATTTACCAGTCAACACTTGTTTACAACAAAAACATGCTCAGCACAGAGCCTGAAGCTGGGCAGTGGGCATTTTTTTTTCTTTCAATAATGGTTCTAAATGCTTTCCACACCATGATTTCCTGTGAATCTATGTATATTTTATAAATATAAAAACATTATCCCTTTATATTTTAGATTTTTATGCTATTGTGTTCTCCAATAACTTAATTTATTGTGTTTTTTTCCCAAGACTATCCCTTCTGAGCTCTTTGGAAATATTTTAAAAGTCAATTATTTTAAAGTCTTTTGCTTAGAATCCATAATTTTATAGCATGAGATATTCATTTATGATTTGATACATAGTTGGACATTATAAAAATCATACTGTGCTGCATGAGTCTGCAACTATTGATAGCATTAAATTTAGTAGCTGACAAGACATTGTAGAAAGAAATACATATTTCTTTTATTTGTTCCTATTTAGTTGAGATTAGATCTCTGAAAAAATCCATATCCTCCAAACATTGCCTTATAAAACCAATAAACTGACAGGCATCTCCAGAAAGCCATAGTTATTCTAAAATTACTTCACAATCTTTGCTTTTGTGTTCTTTTTTAAACTCATTTTATTAGTACATATTTAAAGTACATAATGCTCATATTCCTTGTGTGGAGTTGATACATGTATATAACACACATTTATTCATTTTTTTTCAACCTCTTTCCCTAACCTCTCTTCTCTCCCCCTCCATCTCTTGAAACCTTTACTATTTATTTAAAAAATCTATTTCCCTACTTCCTATTATCTGTTATTTTGTTCTCTGCCTATATTTTGCGTGTGTCTATTTCTTCCACACTTTCAGTTCTCATTGCTCCTCTTGGATCTCTTCAATGATATCATTGCTTTTCCTAGGACAACATATTAAAACATATAAACTGCATTATCCCAAATGTACTAAGTGCATGTAACTAAGAGTCTATACATTCCATAAGAATTTCAAGTGACCGAAATATTAAACCAGAAACAAGTGGAAATTACAATATAAATATGAGGCAACCTCTATATTCTGTGTTTTGGATAAGCTCAGTGTTCTTATCTATTTCTCATATATATATATATATATATTCTATGAAACTTCTTATATTTCATATATATTTGAGAAATATATAAGATATATATATAATTTTGAGAAATATATAAGAACTCTAAGCTTATCTAAAATATGCAATATAGAGGTTGCTTATATATATATATATATATATATATATATATATACACACACACACACACACACACACATACATACACACACACACAAATGAAAAAGGTGCTCAAAGTGACCTAGACATGGTAGGGAGGTGTATCACAGTTTCTTGTGGAATTTGATGCTTGAGCTTAATCTTCTTTTTTATTACCATATATTAACTATGCAGAACACTGGGTTTCACTGAGACATCTTGCTCCAAGCATACAACATACTTTGATTACATCCAAGTCCCCTATTATCCCCCTTACCTTCCCCCTGAGCTAAGTCTTGCAGAGGGTCTGGCTGCATTACCACACGTATCTTCCCCTTTGAGGCTCATTTGGTTCTATTAGGATTAGGAATGGTTGTTGACTCTTTGGTTACAGCACTTCAAGAACTCTAACTTTCACATGTATTCCTAAAGAGACCTTTGGTAATTTCTCTGAGTTACAGTTTTCATTATGTATAACTCCCTCAAGGGCCTAAAGTGTAACAAAATCCTGAAGCTCATTTTATATAAAGCCTTAAAATAAATAATCACTAGCAATGCCCTTGAAATTTGCAGGAAAATATTCTCATAATTCAAGGAAACAAAATCCAAGATGGTAAGTTATTATTTCATTGTAAACACCGTGTACCTTTAGGAAATGAATAGGAGCCTAAATTTTCAAAATCTAAGAAATAACTTCCAAAACATTTACTGACCATCTTTTCATGAAGAAACAGAGATCTTCCTCTCCCAAGGGTCTATGATCGAATGAAGGAGATAAATATACAGACAAATTAAATACAACTCTGAGGCAACAGCTGAGTGACAAACAAAATGCTGAGAATTATAGAATCACAAAACTATAGAAACTCTATTAAGAGTCTATTTGGCCAAAAGTAAATGCTGCAGTATTTAAATAAATTTCAATAATATTCCCCTGTGATTAGTAGGATTACATTATATTATAGAATCTATGTCACAGAAAGTGGGCATTTCAAAACAGAGATGCGACAGCTGTCTCTACTGCTCTCCAACCAGCGAACAGTAGAATATAAGAATATTTCACGCCATATTAACCCACTTCCCCTACAACTACTAAAGGAAAAGTATAAATTAGTGCAGGAGTTCTTAAAATAAATACAATAACTTAATTTGATTACTGTGCTTTAGATAAAGGATGTATTTCTGATATCCTTCAACTTCTCTAAAAGAAAATTATTATCTGGGTTTGTCAAACATTATACATAAACGTTATTTTTTTAGTACTTAGAGGCTAGAACAGAAACTTTAAAATATTTCTTGAATGGACACACATAAAATACAGATGAATGAAGTTTCTGAATTGACACGTGGCCGTGCGAATCCACTCCTCATAGCCTATCCTACCACCACAAATTTTGTGACTTTGGGATCTAGGTCAGATTCAAATACGTAAGTACATACATTCTAGCCAATTTATTTATATCTAAACTCAGACATTTTCAAAAAGAATATTATTTATAGTCTTTTGTGCAACTGAGCAATTAGACTGTGCTATAGTAAATAATGAGCAAGGAACCCTGAAGATGATTGTGAGGCCTTATAGCAATAAAAGTGAACTGTATATAATCAAAGAGATTTTGTTTTGGTGACTACTTAAATATTTGATACTCATGACTTTTGCATAATTTTATGGAGCTAACTGAGCACCAACACCTGCTTTTATAGCTAATTTATAATGGTCCTTTTTATTGCAGGAGGGGATAAGGAGAAGAGATTTCACATTAATATCCATGGGCAATAGGTTTTTTAAAATCATCACAAAAATTCTGTGAGATATGCCATATAGACCCAGTTCTTAATAATCAGCAAGTAGCATTTGTAAGCTAAGACCACACTGCCAAAGTATAATTTTAATCAGTGGTTGTGTGTAGCCCAACTCCTTGCTTTTCCTGCAAAGACTGTTTTACACTTCTGAAGTAAATACCCTCAGTGGCTGAGAGCCCCTGAGGACAGAGTTTCTGCCCCTCCTTTTGTAACAATGACTAGCACACAACAAATTGCTCATAAACATGTATACAATGAATAACTGGCTCTTTAAATCTCTGTTTCTTCCAAATCTGATCTTGGTTCAAACTTTGAAGAATCTGGGAACTAGCTAGGTCATCTGCATAAGAAAATTCTAATAGCATGAAATGTGAATAAGACATTCTTGTATTGACATGCCCTAGCACTGTCAGACAAACGCACATGGAATTAGCAAAGAATGCAATCTAAGAAGACTTAAGAACAGACTCTATTCTAGTAATCTAGTTTTCTTTTCAGCTTTGAGGTCATAGACTTTCAAAATAATGGATAGAATGACTTTTCTTTAGAACAATACTATAAAACCCACTAGCTACTACTTGGATACCAAGACTTCATCCCCTCCACCTAGAACTTCTGGAACCTGGCTGTCATAAAGAGATTCTAAATTCCCTCACAATTATACCTGTATTACATAAGTCATATCTTTGTGGGGTTCCCTCCCCTTGAGTAGGGCTGAAATCTGCAATGTGATTCCTATGGATAGAGTTCAGAAAAGAATCTGGACCATCACTTTCATGAAGACTCTACCTAGAAAGAGTGTCTCTGACTCACAAACCGTATTCCTTAGTGGCTACAAAGAAGCAGCAAGTCACCATATTGGAGAAGTAAACATGGTGAGGAAGTAAGGTGGTCTTCAGGCAACAGACAGCAGGACCCCAACTACTTGGTCCAACAGGCCTCAGGATTTGAATTCTGCCACATTAGCAGGAAGTAAATCCTTCCCAAGTCAAGCTTGGTAGTTAGCCAACAGGCCTTGGCAATCCCTTGATTGGCAGCATTGCAAGAAACCCAGCTAAGCCATGTACATCCTTCTTACCTAGACACTCTAGGAGAAAAAATGCAATGTGATATATCACCCCATAGCTCTAATTGTGCTTGAAAGTATAGAAAGTTCTCAAAACGTAAGCATTCTCTATGTCACAGTTCCTCAGTCCTATCCAACAAAATATTTTATTACTATACATTATAAATGCTCTTTTCATTTTTACTTTAACAGTGTATGAAATCTATGAATTAAAGTAGGACACAATAGATCCTATATTTATACATCATTAAAATCAATATATTATCCTAAGTGTAATATCAATGAGATATTTGAGAGACATTCACGCAAGGTAAAATTATTTGAATTTTGATATGGAATTGGAATCTGAATAAATGCAATGACACAGCTTGCGTGCACATGGTGGTCTGTTTTGTACTTTTAAATACAACTAGAAACACTGCCTTTGTGCATGTCATTTTCTGAAATGTTGAGCATCGCTTAAAGAAGTTCTCAACAAACTAAAGCAAAATATTGTCAACTCACATAGGCAGTCTTCCTAGAAAACTCAGGGTACACTAAAATTGTAATAGTAATTTGAGTTTATAAGTAAAATGATATTAAACCTAAGCTCAGACAATTATAAACATGCATGTTTACAAATACATTTCTCACTTACATGCAAATCCAATGAGTCATTTAAATATTTTATTAAAAACAAGGCGATACTTTCCCAAGCAACATTGTCAATTGCATTAGCTGAGCATCTGGCATTCCTGTTTTTTGACAATCACTGTGGCAATAAAATAAAATTCTAATACATGTACAGAACTCCTAAGATGGAGCACTGCCCCTTGGAAGAATCACTACTCTAACAGGCACTACACTCCTGATCCAAGATTTGGCATAAAATAATAAAACATATGACCAAGCCTATGTCAAAAAATAAGCAACAAGCATAAATTTCCATAGTGTTTTATATTAGCAAGTTTGTGTTAAGTCCAATACACTGGGAATTGAAATGATGTAATAATTATGTATGAGAGATAACAAGAACAAACAAAAGAAGACTAGTATGGTATCTTATTTTATACAAAATAAATTTAAAAAATCGAACATTTTAAATAATCTGTTAAAGTAGATGGCTTGTAAAGTCCTCCCACTGTACACCTGAACATAGACCATGTATCTATGATTCTGCACCAAATGATAAATATGATGTAAAAATATGTTGTTTGTTGTAACATTAAACAATCAGCAAAAATTTTGCTGTTGTCTTTAGAGCTTAAATTGCTTTCTTTGTAAAAGAAAAAAAAAGATTTATGTCTAAGACTCTCAACTTTTAATGTTTTATTTTTGCTCAATAAATACTCTTCTACTAAGCAGTGAATTAAAGACATTTCACCTTTTCAAACTTGCCACCAAAAGGCCTTCTGAGAGCTAAGGCTTCATTTCTTTATCAGATTTGGGAAATGTTTTGAATAAGTTAGCTGCTCTTTGTTTCACCAAGCCACTGAAAAATCATATCAATGTGCAGAAAAGAAATATAAAATGATCAGCCTCGGTTTATGATTACAAAAGTGGGCATATACTTTCATTTTTTTACTCAAGATGGCAGTGAAGTCTGTAGGTATCTTTCTTAAACCAAGTGTCAGAACTACCCTCCTACCTATGGCTGGTTCCATGGTAATCATCCTGTATCACCAGAAGGGACCCTTCTTTTAAAACAGCAAGCGAATGCTATGAGAAGTGAATTATGGGGTAGATAACGCTGAATCCAAAACCTCTGTACTATAAATAAATCAGCCTACCAAACAACATACATAAAGTAAAAAATGTCTACCTCTTGAATACTTTTAAAATCATATCAGACCCACTATTATTGTATGTATCCAATTCACAACTAAGAAGGTGATGGAGATCATTTACATTTGTTCTTCCATTCATACATTTATTCCCTATTTTAGCCAGAAAATTTTCATTCACTATTATAAGTAAAATATTAAACATTATAAACTGATAATCAGAGACTCAAACTGTAAAATATTAAGTTAAAATGTTTGCTCAATAAAATGTTTTTCTTGGCCCTTAAATTGAATGCAAAACTCTGGAAACAGTTCAATCCTGAAACAAAATTGTTTACTTCACATAATGTTCATAATAACCAGTTAATGGTTATAATTACAACTTTCCTATTTTTAGATAGGTTCTGCAATACTGGATAACTTGAATATTACAGTGTTAGTAAGTGGTTCGTAGCAGAGCCTGGGACTGATTTACTATAACCTCTGTGAACTTAAGCAAATGTTGAGAAATGTTAAAACAGGTCATATAAATAAACTGCAATTTGCTTCAATCCTAAGATCAATTTTCTTCTCCACAACATTTGATTTGATTAGTTTTATTTGGGACAGAATGACCAGAAAGTCTGTCCTTACCCCTAGAAAGTCCCCAACTATCACTAATACAGACACCAAGAACATGAAATGATGTCTCCGACCATAGCTAAACTGCCATCTGTATCCCCAAAAACATAAATATTTATCCTAAGATAGTTTCATTGGGAAATACATACTTATCTCTTATTCCTCAGGTTAATTTTCTTGCAGATCTGAGTTACTTGCCCTCAGATGAAAATCTAGAGGAAAAAGGTTTACTGAAACAAAGCGAGGGCAAAGATCATGCTCCAAAACTCTTCTGGAAGAATAAGAAATTCTTGCTGAAACAAATGCAATGCAGAAATGAGTTCACATCAGTTCTGGTTCTAGTCTAAAACTCGGCTTGCAGATGCCTGACAAGGAACCATGTAATTATGGAGTGGCAGAAAAAGCTCCAGGTCAGGTGTCCTATATCACTGTTCCACATGGTCTCAGCACTAAGGCAGGCCTGACTTTTCTTTAAAAAAAATCTCTTTTAAGTCTCAATAATTACTTAAGAATGGTTTTCACAACTTATAAGCTTCCAAAGACAAATCACTGGTCTGGATCTCATAGGTGCTCTTTGAGGCTAAGAACCCATCAAGATGAAGAGACTCTCTCTGTAGACAAGGGCATGTTGTTTCTGCCATAAGTGCTGTTTCTCAAGCGAGACTCTCCTTCATCAAGAGAAAGACAAAAACAAAATGTGAATGAAGCCAATTTTGATGACACAGTTATCCAGGTTTAGGTGGAATCTCAGAGAATGTCTTTTGGCTCCAGTGTTTTATATAAATCCCATTACTGAAAAAATGGTGGGGAATGGGCATTGGGGGCCCTACCCAAGTCTGTTCCTAGAAGGAGGCATTCTCTTGGTACACTAGGCACTCCAGAAAGGGAGAAAGTACAGACCTTGTTGCATTCTGTTGCTCAAGGACATCTACTAAGTGGCTGCAGGTCAGCATCTTTTGTTTTCCTGGAAAAAATTGCTCCTGACAGCATAAAAAGAATAACCAGAGCTCTGCGATACCCTGTGGCTTTTATGCATGTTGAGTTTTGGTTGTTATCTGCTTGGTATTGATCTAGAGGGGTAACGCTGATTTGAAAGAAACTGAAAAAGTGTTAGACCTGTATCTCCAAGTGTCATCTGATTCATCACAAAGGATTTCCTTTTTTGTTTCTGAATGACTCATGGTATGCTGAAAAGTAAAAGATATTTTAGCAAAATCAATGAAAGGTTCTTTTTGCTATAAAACACAATCTTATTTCTTCATAATCAAGAATGCAGCTAGCAATCTAGTTCACCCATTACCTCAAATTTTAAATTAACATAAAGCAAGGGCATGCCAACTGACTATCAAGTCTTTTATTTACTGAAAGCCTTTGTTAAGCAAATATGCTAGTTAAATCCCCAGGACTAGACCCTCAGGATATATTTGCTCACCTGGTTTTGTAGCAAGGCAAAACATCCTGGGAAGTTCTGCATTTCTTTCATAAAATGAAAATTTGTGCCAAGAACACAGGCGTGATTCAACCAAACTAGATGACTAGCCAAGTGCCCTTTCAGCTTACTCATGCAATGGAAACAGCCTCGCATATTTATCAAAGACTCTGCTAGGAAATCACATTTTAATTGATGGATCAAGAAGCATGGGGACAATTAAAATGACAAGCAAACGCGTAGATGTACCTCAACAAACGAGCACTACAGAATACACTTTTAAAACATAAACAACCATTTTTAACAAATACAGACTATGCTATTATTTTAAACATCAGAAATATTCTGCCACTCTGGGAATTTTCAAAACACACTCTTCCACACTAGTTTCCTGATCAACAACTTCACAAATGCCATACTGTTCTATCTGTTTGCCCCGGTGCCAAATAGTGACAAGAGTATGTGAGGATTTACTGGTCTTTTGAGGGCATTCAGACCCATCTCACAAAGGAAATGTATGCATTCTTCAGTTTATTCTCAGTGGTTTTTTCCCACAGAAATTCCCTCCTAGGACCCCCTTGGTTTTTAGTTCCAAACTTATCACTGCCTTGTGAAATGTGAAACTGAAACCCCAAGTCAATCTATCCTACAGGAGTGCTTCCAACACCTGAGTGCTTCCTTTCTGCCTTTCTGTAAATATTGACCATGTGCAACTGAGGTGAACCACAGCTGAACTTTTTTTTAAGCATTAATGTACAAGAGATATCTGTGAAACCTGAAGCTACTAGTTCCAAAAAGTAAAATAATTATAAGAATCTTAGAAATCTATCATTATTTGACCAAGTTTAGAAGACCCAAAAGAATTTATATAAAACCAAATAGTCTTTTGGGTGGGTGTTTGGGACAATGACTATTTGAAAATTCATCACCAATAAGAAGTATTAACTTTGTTTTGTTCTTTATAAGCTGGCAATTTAGTTTAGCAGTGTTAGTGCCTGCCTGGCAAGTCAGTGGTCCTGAGTTTGATGCCCAGTACAAAAATATAAAATAAAATAAAATAAATAAAATAAAATAAAATAAATAAAAATGTATAATCCAGTATTTGCAGAGAACCAGTTTTTACAACATTGATATTAATTAGCTGCCAGCAGAATAAACATGTTTCAATATTTAACACTTACATTATATAAAATGGTCAAATAAATTAAACTTATCCACTATGCCTTCTCCAGTACATTCAGCCATCCTATTACTGGTTGATTTTGAAGAGCAGATAAAGTTATTTATGAAAGGAGCACTGAAGATTTTTCCCTTTATGTCTCACTACTCCTCACAAACAAAAGAGAAAACAGTTTGCAGATCCTTAACAACTCCTTTTCTGTACAATGTTGAAAATTTATGAATATCACCAGGAAAAGGAAACTGCTATAAGGAAATAACTGTCAGGCTTCTCCAGGGTACTAGTCCATTGAATGTTTTTGATGTAATTGGAACAAGAAAAAGGGTCAGTATTAAGGGGTAACATGGTAAATAGAAGTGAAAGGGCTGTGGGAAAGAGTTCTCTTTTAAACAGCAAAGTGCAAAATAAACCCTGTGGATTAATCTCCCTTTCATGCAGTTCCTGGTGATAAAAAAAAACAGGCATGTAATTTAAAATGTTCACTCCACATCACTACTTACTACAAGAATTCTTTAAAATGTAAGTGCTCTGGGTGGATGAATGATCATCTACAGTGTTGGACATCATGTCACACGCATATGGCAATTTTAGATGCTTCAGTCATCAGCTGAAGTCCAGGGAGATCTGTTCTGTGCTCCATCAGCCTAAAGCTAAATGGTCAATTATTACCAATGACTGGCAAGGCAGCCCTAGGCATTCTGCACAAAACAGGACCAAAGTAACACAAAGCCATATTATCCTCGTGAATGTCTGTCTCTCCTCTTGAAAAGACCATGTCAAAGTTGTCCAGAGTAAAGGCGATTCAATTTTCACAGAAAAAATAGTTTTAATGACAAGTTTTAGAGACAAAATTCCAAATACCCAAAACTTAAAGGAAAATAGATTAAAAAAAAAAAACCTCACAGGTTTAAAAGATTACAAATCATACTCAGCTGTCTCTCAGTCAAAAGTGCCACAGTGGAAGGCCTGCACAGAGGAGAGCTGCTCACATCATGGTGACCAGGAAGCAGAGCAAGAATAGAAGAACCATGGAGGGAGATTTCCCTTCTAGATCATGCCACCCATGACTGACCTCTTCTGACTAGACTCCATGTGCTAACAGCAAGCCAGCTACAGGGCTCCCACAATGCAAACAATTATTTTTCCAAACACAAGAGGCTTTTGGAGCAATTGTAAATCTAAATCATATCATTCTGCCCCTGTCTCCAAAACATTCATGTCTCTCTCTTTGTGGAAAATAGCTAGTCCATCTCTAAGAGTCACTAAATTATTAAGTTTTAGCATTGCTGAAAATTCCAACTCCAAAATTTCCTCTGATACTAAAATTAAACTATTTACTGAAAGTCCTTATAAAATTCAAAATCAAACAGTGTAAGTGTTCCTATTGCAAAAGGGAGTAAGAGGACAGAAAGGAATAAAAGAAAAACCAGACTGAAGCCCAGCAGGGCAAACATTAAATCCTGTAGTTTTGTGGCCATCATTTAAGGCAAGTTGTTGTGAGACATGAACTTTAAGGAACTTGGGCAGCCTCACACCTAAAGCACTGCTGGTTGAAGCCTTCATGGCCCTTTATCTTGAGGGTGGTTTTGCTGACTGAAGCTTTGCTTAGATGTTCTTCACTCCTGGCTTCTTTAATTTTCTGGGGTTTCCTGGGGTTGGGTTGCATTTTTGGGTTTACTGTCACAGCTTCATGCACTGCTCTCTCAGGGGCACACTGCTTAATCTCCTAGGCCTTCATCTGAAACTGGGTGAAAATCTCTATGATCCAACAACTCTTGCATTCTGCATGCCTGTAAAACTAGCAATACATTGATGATGTCAAGATCTGCCACCAGCTCAACTGGTAGGTTGGCCCACTTATATCATGGCTGCAGAGGCCTCCAAGTGAATAGATAGCTAAGCACTGTGAACTGAATCCTGAGGAGCCAAGTCCCTTGGCTGTTCTTCTTAGGATGGTACCTGATGCTCACTGTTCAAAAAGAAGTGTTTCATTCTTTACACCTTGGAACTTTGAAAAGATGAAGTCTTGCTGGGACACCCTCTGGGCATTTTTCCTATTTTCCTGATGCTAAGTATTTGGCTAGTTTTTAATGGTAATCTTTTAGCAATCATCCATTGTAAAGTTCCAACATTTCAGTTGCTTATTTTCTAGCACAACTCCAAACATGTCAAACTGACATTTTGCTCATGATGCTAATTTTCAGTATAGATCTGACTAAAGGTTGCCATCAGCATTCACACCTCAACCTGAAAATTGGCCTGCCTTGATATTTACTTCATCAGACTAATTATTCTGTCACCTCTTAATCTCAGTCTCCCACAAAGTCTCTAGAGCTGGCCAAAATACAGACTGAATTTTCTGCCAAATTAGCTCTTTTGCCAATGGAGACCTTGTTTCCAACTGAAACCTCCGGAACCTGGCTTTTAACATCATTGTATCCACCAGCACTCTGCTCTTCTGAGCTCTGACAAGAATGTCTCGTCAGCTCAGTTTATAGCAGTATAGAGCTTCTCAACCAGCATCTTCAAAACTTTCCAAATTCCTCCTGCCAACCAGATCTAAAGACTTTTAAATCACACAGTCAGGTATAGTTACACCTACAAAACTACCTCTTTGATATAAAAATCTATGTCAGGTGTTCTAGAGGAGCAGATTCAATATAAATGTATGTATTATCATACAAGGAATTTATTAGGTAGGTTTACAGGACCAGAAGAAGAGACCAGGGGCCCTTTACTGGATAAAAGACAGGATAATACAAAATGGTTGCTGTCTACTGAAGAACCATAGAGTAGTGTGCTTCCTAGCACACTATTCAATAGCAACCCAGGTCTAAAGCTTGGAAGCTCACTGTAGAATCAGTTATATGAATTTATTGGGAAGCTGAGGAGTCTGTACTGAAAGGTCTAAAGAACTGGTATTGACCAACATCCAAATGCAGTAACAAACAACAGAGTTCCTCCAAAAAAGAAAGAGGGTAAATATATCCTTCTTTTCCTGTTTATTCTACACACGCTCCAAGTTTATGGATTGGTGCATCTCACATTTGGAGTGGGTCTTCCCTCCTCAGTTTGCTTATATGCCACAAATATGCCCTGAATTCACCAATCTATTAGGCGGTTCTTACTTAAGTTGACATAACATAAGTAATAATCCACTATGTGTCTTGCCAAACAGGAATACATATTAAACTGATTTTGATTTTTAAGTTTTTTTATTAGGGAACAGTTGTGTGTATGTGAAAGTGGAGACATGTTATTAAAAGTTAAGGAAAGTTTGTGTTTATAGTTTGTTTTGATTTTTTAAGTAAAAACCACAATTTCTGAGTGAGTCTTAGGTTTGGAAGACACAAGATACTCACAGTCTGACACCCTTTTTGGTCTCTTGGAATGTCATACAGTGTTATACCATTCTCTTCCATGAATGAGAATCCTTGAAATCAGGGAATACTGAGCAGAGTTCAACTGAATATAAATAGTTCCTCTTTCATAGATAACTTGTGTAAGAAACCTGGAGCCTCTCATGGCCCTGGATTTTATAAAATTCTTCTTGAGTTTTCTCACAGGAATGGGATACCAAGCAATAGAACTGGGGTGAGTCTAAGTCCTATTCTAAAAAAATGCACATGGCTATCTTCTTTTATGGAAAAGGAAGTACCTAGAGCTAAGTATACAGAAAAATCTGCACTTACTAAATAACTCTCTTCTTGAGTATTTTTTGAGAATATTCCTAAAATGGGTTATCTAGCATGTGTTCACTGGTGTGTCTCTGTTGTACTCATTTGGTGAATTGTGTTAAAATGTAAATCATTTACATGTGTTTGCAAGTCATTTACATGTGTTTGCAAGAGAGATGTTACCTGTTTAATAGTGTGCTTCCTAGAAGAAGGATGGTGTGGTAGGTAGGAGCACAATTCAGAGGTGAAACGTATGGGCCGATAGTTCACTTTACAACATTTTTGGCTTTAAGATTCTTAGAAAGTTCCTTGGAAGGGAAAAAGTCTTGAATAAATTTTGTATCCCGAAGCTACAGATTTTTCAAAAAGTCTTATTTTAAAATTACAATTTTCCTCATTTCCTTTGCACTGATCTTTATTTTTTAAACTATCTCAATTCTATTATACAAGACTGTTATATAAGACTGTTGATGATTTTAATTTTAAGTTCCTGTCAACACTGACCATTCAGCAGGACAAAGAGAATTTAACATGTTCAACCTGCAGGATACAGAATTTTACCACTAAGTCAAGCATAGTTTCTGCCTCAAAATACACAAGAAGCCATTCCTGTACTGACTGCATCCAAAATTCTTTTTTTTTTTAATTTTAAAGAGAATAAAACAGAAGAAGGCAGAACAAAGCAAATCAGAACAGAACAACATAAGCAACACATCACTTAACAATAAGACAAATGGGCATTAACAGTATCTATCAAAATATCTCTTTCACTGCTATAGTTGAGCATAGTTTCAAATACAATAATATCAAACATAATAAAATAGTATAAAACCATTCAAAAGAATGAAAGAATTACAGGGCATTCTGAACTGAATAACAGAGAATGACCAATGGCTACTATATTATCTCATTTTCAATAAAAAATGTTTGTTTAAATTATCACATATATTAAAATGCCAGTAAGACAGAACATGATAGAACCGATGGTAATAGCAGAGTAGAAGCATGGTAGGACTTCTAAGCAAGACGATATTAAATCAGCAATGGCTGCTATAATGTTTTGTTTTCTTCAAAACAGCTATTCATACCATTACACATAATAAAGTCAGTCAAAACAGAATAAAACCATTCCAACAGATGAATGAAAATATTGAAAGGCTTCAAAGCTATGAAATGGGGAATCATGATTACCATACAATCTTATAGACTCTTAGCAACTCTCATACTAGGGAGACTATATGGTATTTACACATGAGAGTTTGGTTTATTTTGCTTATGAGAATGGCCTCAAGTTGTGTCCATTTATTTATAAATATCTCTTTTTTTAATTATTTATTTTATAGAGAATAAAACAAAAGAGGGCAGTACAGAGCAGATCAGAACAGGACAACATAGGCAACACGGTACTTTACATTCAGACAACGGGACATCAACAGTAGCTAACACCATATCACTTACTCTGCTATAGTTGAGCATAGTTTCAAATACAACAATATCAAACATAACAAAATACTATAAAGCCATGCATATAGTGAAAGAATTACAGGGCTTTCTGAACCAAATAACAGAAAATGGTCAATGGGTACTATAATATCTCATTTTTGATAGAAAAATTTTGTTTAAACTATCACACATATTCAAATCCCAATAAGACACAATGTGATTGATAGAACCAATGGTAGTAGAACAATAGAAGCATGGTAAGACTTCTAAGAAGGATGATATTAAATCAGCAATAGCTGTCATAATGTTTTGTTTTCTTCAAAACAGCTGTTCATATCATCATGCATGATATAGTCAAACAAAACAGAATAAAACCATTCCAACTGATGATGGAAAACATTAAAAGGCTTCAAAGATGTGAGATGGGGACTCATGCTTACCAAAAAGTCTTATATGCTCTTATCAACTCTATTACTAGGGAGACTATATGGTATTTACCCTTGTGAGTTTGGTTTATTTC